>CAIGRO010027656.1:0-19362 GCA_903798355.1 Fraxinus baroniana
AATTACATAAAAAATTTAGTCAATCAAACATGCAAAAAGGTGGAAATGAAATTTGATTTCCATGGAACATGGAATATATAGCCCAATCAAACCGGGTTTAAAACTTCTACTATATCTCTTGTGAGAAGGACAGTGAGTGCCTTCTCAGAAATGCACTCGAGTAACTACAGCTAGATAATCCACTCATACTTTTTAGATGCCTTTTCCTTTAGTGCAAACGAACAAAGTGCATCCCATCTTTATGTTTCCTCAAGGAATCTCAGTCGGTCAATTTGTTCAATGATTTTGACATGTCTTCTTCCTTTTATTTTCCATGTTGTAGTTGCATAGATTATTATATAGTTTTGGTTAAAGGGGCTAATTTTGAATCATTATCCGTGGAGAACACTTAAATCAAAATGCCACTTAAAAGTAGCACGGACGTATTTAGGTTGTTTTTTTTTTTTAAAAGAATAAAGCTAGTGTAAATCTTTATTGACAACTAGTTTGACAATTCACGTGTTGTCAAGATCTCGACCATCGGTTGCAAAAACAATTTTTTAAATAAATGGATATGATATTTGACAAGTCACATGTTGTAAACGGGATTATACAAACAGCGTGACTCTTTTTATAGAAAAAAAAAAAGGTGAATAGTTTGTTAAACATATGTAAAAGAGAAAACCCTATATTGATATAATATTTCATAGGGTGGTCATATTCGCAGTACATCTTTTTATAAATACAATATATTTTAATTATATCGAAGTTCCTTAAATCTTCTCTTTGACTCATTTATAACGTTAACTTTTTTAATCACATTTTCATCTCTAATCTTTCATTAACTAGCACTCCTTGTTCTTAATCACGACTTTTGTCCTAAAATATTATTAGCATGCCTTAAAATATTATCATCAAGGATGCCTTGAAATATAAATACGATAATAGTTAAGGTTATAAATCGATCACTCAATTAAAATATGTATAAAATTAATTGTTGGATAGGTACTTTTTTTACGAAATGCAAATCCGTTGATTATCAACAGATTTGTTTAGCAACTTTATTTTATTATCACAAATTCTCACAGTTGTTCTACAATTTTTGCTATTTATTTCACTTCTTTCCATCTCAAAACCATACCACCTTAACCGACAAAAGTTCTAATGCTGATAACTAATAAAAATTGCTATTTATTTCACTGCTTTCTCCCTCGTAAGTGAAGGTCTAATTTATATGCCTTCGATCTCACCATTATTATCATCCGCCAAGAGGGGAATATATGATGGAATATAATAAAAATAATACATCAATCTAACTATAATGAATTAATTGAAAGGCAATAAATAATATAACAATCATCTAAGATAAATAAATACTTGTGTCAAAATTTCGAAATTAATATTAAAACTTCATAACAAAGGGATCATCTATGTCTTAGCAACTAAAAGATTATCCTAGCGTTACGAGGTTGCAAGAAATCATAATGAAGTAACATCACCTGATATGAGATATATGAACAAAAAGAGGAGAACCCACGAAATTTTGAATCTCGTAGATCTTCCTTGATCAATCGTCAGTTGCACTTTCTTCTTCTTTGCCCCAAAACTAAGAATACTCTTCAATTCTATAAGGATCGACTTCTTATATCGTGCCTCTTAGTTCCTCACAAAAGAAATGACGTTTTTCTTGCAAGAAATTGTATTTTATATGGTATGAGAGGTCACCTTAATTGTGTTGATAATGTTAGTTGTTAGGATTTGCGTCTGCTTTGAATAATCCCTATTCTTTAGGGACAAGTTGTTTATTTCCTAGTCACTAGCTACGTTGATAGAGAAGTGGTTGCAGTTTTTTCTCATTTTCTGTTATTCTGTAAGGCTATATATATGGCCAAGTTATGTGTTCAATAAAGTGCAAAAATACATTCTCCTATTTCCTTTTGTTTTTACTAAATTCTGACATTTGGTATCAGAGCCATATCACAGGGGCCTGATATAAAATTACGAAGCAGCAGTCTTCTAAGTGTTGTGTGACAGAGTATGGCAACTGAGAGTGGTTTTGTGCAACCAGTGATTCCGAAATTCGATGGGCATTATGATCACTGGTGTATGCTCATGGAGAATTTCATGCGGTCAAAAGAATACTGGAGTGTAGTGGAAGATGGGATTCCTGCAGTAGCAGCAGAATGAGTTGTACTCACTGAAGCACAAAAAAGCACAAAAGAAGGTGATTGATGATGCAAGGTTGAAGGATATGAAGGCAAAGAATTATCTCTTCCAGGCCATAGATCGATCGATCTTGGAAACCATCTTGAACAAAGATACATCCAAAAGCATTTTGGATTCCTTGAAGCAGAAGTATCAGAGCACAACACGAGTGCAGGAAGCGCAACGACAAGCTCTCCAAAAGGAGTTTGAATGCTGAACATGAAAGTGGGAGAATCTGTAAATGAGTACTTTGGTTGTACTCTTGCTGTGGTCAACAGATTGAGAGCCAACAAGGGGAAGATGGATGATTTAGCAGTCATTGAGAAGATTCCGAGATCCATGACACCCAAATTTGATTACGTGGTGTGTTCTATTGAGGAGTCAAATGATTTGGTTGCTCTTACCATTGATGAGTTACAAAGTAGCCTTCTAGTACATGAGCAACGTATGAAAGCTCATGACATGGAAGAGCACGCATTGAAGGTTACTTTCGGAGAGTCATCAGGAGGAAGAGGGCATGGTTATGGAGAAAATCGAGGATGTGGAAGAGGAGGAGGTGGACGTAGTTTTGACAAATCAGTTGTTGAATGCTATAGATGCTACAAGCTTGGACATTTTCAATATGAATGTCCAACAAAGAAAATAGAAGAAAGAATGAACTACGTGGAAGGCAATGAAGGACGCTAAAAAAGAAGAACTATGGTTTCTCGACTCTGGATGCAATAATCACATGTGTGCCAAGAAAGAACTTTTCTCAGATTTTGAAGACAACTTTAAGGAAACAGTGAAATTAGGAAACAATTCAAGCATGGCTGTGATGGGTAAAGGTAATGTGCGAATATTGTTGAATGGATTTGTACATATCATTACCGGTGTATTCTATGTTCCAAGATTAAAGAATAATTTAATAAGCATTGGTCAGCTAGCCGAGAAAGGACTTGCAATTCTTATACAACAAGGAACATGTAAAATTTATCATCCTGAGAGATGGCTGATTATGGAAACTGCAATGTCCTCTAATCGAATGTTTAAGCTGTTTGCTCATACACAACTGAAGGAGGAAACTTGTTTCAATTCTTCCATGGAAGATTCAGCCCGACTTTGGCATTGTAGATACGATCATCTAAGCTTCAGTAGTCTGAAAATTCTTCAGCAAAAGGGAATGGTGAGAGGACTACCTTGTTTTGAAACCCCATTGAAAGTATGTGAAGTTTGCCTAGTGGGGAAGCAACGAAGAGATCCATTTCCTAGACAAAGCACATGGAGAGCCTCCAAGATTCTTGAATTGGTGCATGCTGATATATGTGGACCAATCAGTCCTATGTCCAACAGCAACAAAAGGTACATGATTAGTTTTATTGATGACTATAGTCGTAAAGTTTGGGTTTATTTCTTATCTGAGAAGTCGGAAGCATTTATTACCTTCAAAGTATAAAAGGTCTTCGTACTGATCATGGGGGTGAATTTACATCAATTGAGTTCACTAATTTTTGTAATGAGAATGGTATTCACAGACAACTAACAGCTACATACAGCCCTCAATAAAATGGCGTTGATGAGAGGAAGAATCAAACTATCATGAATATGGTTCGAAGTATGCTTTCAGGGAAGAAGATTCTGAAAACTTTCTGGCCAAAAGCTGTGAATTGGACAGTTCATGTCCTCAACAGAAGTCCAACCTTTGCAGTAAAGAATAGAACTCCACAAGAAGCTTGGAGTGAAATTAAACCATCAATAGATCACTTCAGGGTGTTCAGGTGTATTTCTCATGTTCATATTCTTGATTGCAAAAGGACAAAGCTCGATGACAAAAGTGTAAGTTGTGTTTTGCTTGGAGTCAGTGAGGAGTCAAAGGCATATAGATTATATGATCCTATCTCTCAGAAGATTATAATAAGTAGAGATGTGGTGTTTGAAGAAGATAGCAGCTGGGATTGGGACAAAACTCAAGAGAAATTCATTTTGACTGACTTGAATTGGGGCGAAAATAACGAAGAACAAGATGCAGCTACTGAAAATAGAGATGAAGCTGAAATTCATGAACATAACAGTAACGACGAAAGAGAAACTGGTGATGAATCTTCTAAAGTAAATTCATCTAGTTCAAGTCAAGACCCTTCAATTGAATCTCGTGAACAAAGAACGAGAATGCAACCAAATTAGATGAGGGATTATGAAGTGGGGAAGGATTATCTGAAGAAGAAGACATGTGATATTTGGCTATGTTTGCAACTAATGATCCAGTTCTATTTGAAGAGGCACTAAATGATGTAAAGTGGAAAACAGCAATGGATGTAGAAATTGAAGCTATATAGAAAAACGACACTTGGGAATTGACTAATCTACCTTTTGGGGCAAAGAAGGTTGGAGTAAAATGGGTGTATAAGACAAAACTCAATGAAAATGGTGAGGTGGAAAAGTACAAAGTCTGTTTGGTTGCAAAGGGTTACACCCAAAAATATGGCATTGACTACACTGAGGTTTTTACACCTGTAGCACGTTTGGAGACAGTTCGATTGGTAGTTTCTCTTGCATCGCAGAAAAGGTGGACAATATTTCAGCTAGATGTAAAGTCAGCCTTTCTCTATGGAGAACTCCATGAAGAGGTTTTCGTCGAACAACCTCTCGATTATGAAAAGAAAGGAGAAGAGCAGAAAGTTTACAGATTAAAGAAAGCTCTATATGTACTAAAACAAGCTCGACGAGCTTGGTATAGTCGCATAGAATCATATTTTACCAAGGAAGGTTTTGAGAGGTGCCCTTATGAGCATACTTTGTTCATCAAAGTAGGGAAAGGAGGTAAAATTCTAATTATCTGTCTCTATGTTGATGATTTGATTTTTACGGGCCATGATGAGCATATGTTTCTCGAATTTAAAAATTCTATGATGCATGAGTTTGACTTGACGGACCTGGGAAAAATGAGATACTTTCTTGCTATAGAAGTAATTCAAAGACCAGAGTCTATTTTTATATGCCAAAAGAAGTATACACAGGAGGTGCTGAAAAGGTTCGATACGGATAAATGCAATTCAGTTCACAATCCAATCGTTCCAGGTTGCAAGCTCAACAGAGATGAGAATGGATTAAGGGTGGATAGTAATTGTTATAAACAAATAGTTGGCAGTCTAATGTATCTTACAGCTACCCTACCCGACATTATGTTTGTGGTAAGTCTTCTAAGTAGGTATATGGATCGCCCCACAGAACTTCATCTTCAGGCAGCAAAGAGAGTGCTGAGATATCTAAAAGGGACTTCTGAATTTGGGATACTTTATAAGAAGAAAGGAGATGAGAAGCTGATTGCCTATACAGATAATGACTATGCTTGAGATTTAAATGACAGAAGAAGTACTTCAGGTTATGTTTTCCTTTTGAGCTCAGGAGCTGTTTCTTGGTCATCAAAGAAACAACCAATAGTCACATTATCTACCACTGAAGCTGAGTTCGTTACAGCAGCCTCATGTGTTTGTCAAACAGTCTGGATAAGAAGGATCTTGAATGGTTTCAATCATATTCAGAATAATGGTATAAAAATCTTTTGTGACAGCAGTTCGGCTATTGAGCTATCAAAGAATCCTGTTTTACATGGTCGAAGCAAGCATATAGATGTTGATTTCATTTCCTTCGTGACCTTACTAAAGATGGATTCGTGATAATGTTAGTTGTTAGGATTTGCGTCTGTTTTGAATAATCCATATTCTTTAGGGACAAGTTGTTTATTTCCTAGTCACTAGCTACGTTGATAGAGAAGTGGCTGCAGTTTTTTCTTATTTTCTGTTATTCTGTAAGGCTATATATATGGCCAAGTTATGTGTTCAATAAAGTGCAGAAATACATTCTCCTATTTCCTTTTGTTTTTACTAAATTCTGACATTTCGATGAAGGTTGTTCTTTATAGAGTCCAAAATTAGGTTAAAATTCGTGACCAAAGAGTAGTTGAATCAAATAAGGAAACAACCCCATGGCTCTCTATAATGTCGACGACCCTAACATTCGGCTTCGGATCATTTAGAAAAATTCCCATCTCAATCAATGAAGAAAAACTCATCATGTCCTTCTCGAATTTTATTGGAAATTTGATGACTGCGTTCTACTGTCGCTTCGAGATGGGAGAACATGTTAAACCATCTCCGGCTCTATAGATTACAAATACTGTAGGTAAAAAATAATATTTCAACAGGCATCTCCATCTCTAGCTCTTCCATATTCTAGAGCATATATGCCCCTACCATGTGACCTCTGCCAGTCGGTGTTAGTTGTGAAGAAGCCAAGTTGAAGTAGCTCATAATCGAATGGAAGAAATGGTGGAGTGAAACCAAAGATCATGCTCCATTAGCTGCTAGCAAATGGTGATGCAACCATCTGATGGCTTATTGGCTTGCTCAGTGTAGTCTAACGCATGTAGATGAATGCTATCTAGGATCTAGAAGTACACTACAACAAAAACAATCTTTTACAACGTTCAAAAAACGTTGCCGAAGACCTTTTGTAACTTTTGGACGTATTTTGCAAATCTCGATATTGTCGTAGAGAGTAAAAGGATACAACAACGTTTTTTGAATGTTTCTAATAACCTTTTTGTAATTTTTTTGAATGTTGCTAATAATTTTTTGCAACATTTTCTTATTGTTGTCGTAGTTTTTTTTTTTCTTTTTTACAGCAATTTATGTAAATTGACTGGCAAAATTGAAAATGACTTCTTATGAACATATTTTGGAATTGCATAAAATTTAATAATTTCATTACAAATTTTTGAATTCATACACTTGAACATTAAAATGTGATACAACACCACCTAAATAAAAAGGAGCTTCAGAATGAAATAAAATTAGGAATAAAATTTTGGTATTGTTTAGGCATAAAGAGCTTATTTCCACACCTTCTCTAATGGCATACTCAATCATGGTTGAATTGTGTAATGTTTTTTTTTTTTTTTTTTATGTAAGTGGCAAATCTGTGAACAAAAGGGACTAGATTTAGTGTTGTAAAAGTCAAGGCGTGAGCTACAAATATTATAAATTGAGTTGTATTAGATCCAACGTTTGAGAATGGAAAAGAACGAAAAACGGCGTTACTATCTCTCTAGACCGTCACAATGAATTGACTCGAGCTTCAGAAACAAAAACATTGTCGCTAGCCTGCGCCCAGCTTTCGAGCGAGAATATTTGAAAAATCTTAATTCGCATTTTTTAGGCTTTTTATTGACACATTCATTCCTAAACCTACAATATAAATACAAAACACCTTTGAACGTCTTTTCTTAAGTTTGAACACTGATAAAACATTGATTACTTCATATTCTCTCCATCCATAACTTTCAACATTCATTGATTGTTTTATCATTGGCATTGAAAACATCAAAACAATTTAATCGAAATATCAAATTGTTACTTCCTACACATATGTCAAAGTGCTGAAAATCAAGGGAAGGTGACTAAAGTTCAAATTGTTAGAGAACGCGGAGTTCTTCGTTGATTCGCATAAGATAGACGAATTTAGAAAGTCGGAAGTTGGTGTAGGAGTACACAATCCAATATGGCTTTGAAAACTATAGTTTGGAGTTAGTGCATGAGCACGCAATCTAGGAGAGCTGTTAGAGTTGCAGTCAGGAGGTCAAAAAGTAAACTACTCGGCAGACTGTAAGTTCTAATTCATTTATAGTAGATTGTTGATTGGCAAAGTGTTCGAAATTTTTATCCAATTGGGATTTCTCAATGATCATTTATGGTGTTTATTTATTACTTTTATATAACTGCGGTATTTCAATATAGGAAAATTGGACTGTTTGATTAACTATTTAGAGATAATTAATAGTGACTTGTTGCTAATTAATTATTAAATTTTAATTCCACATAATCACCTATTCACCCTTCTCCAGGTGTAGTTTGGGTCGAACCTCATTATTTCGAATTGGAACGTGCACTGGTTTACACGGTAAACATTTTCCACACTTGGATCTACAGGTGGGTGGCAATGATCCTAGGCCACTGAGTCGACACCAAGTCAGAACTCGCTTCACCACTTCTTTGATCTTCCTCACTCCAAAACCTATGTACAAACAAAAAAGAACAAAAATTTGTTAAGAACACAGTAAAAGGGCTTAATTAATTCCATTTGGAAGAAATTTGAATTTGCTTACTGAATTGACGAGTAGGGTTGTGGCTAAAAGCTAAAACTGAAGTAAATAGAAATTTGGATTACATTTTGGTTCATTTGATGGAAGAGAGTTGAATAGAATAGCAGACTGAAGAATGGTGGTTTGATATAATATGCTAAGATGAGCCTCTTTCCTGGTTGATTTATTTATACCTTCGCTAAGCCGAAAGCTCCAGAAGCTCATCCTAATTGACAACTTCACATAAAAAGCCATTGGAAAATAAAAAAGATAGTAAATGAACAATCTCCCATGCAAAACAAACAGTTTATCGGAACCATTAAGCTGGGAAAATGTTGTAGAATCACTGTCATTCTTCATGCATTTTTCAATTTTCCCTCCACACAATTCACGATTACCAACGAAGCTGCAAAAAAGCATTGAATCATTAAGAAACAAAGTCATACAATTTTATCAGAAAAACTAAAAGAGCTTAGGAAGGACTAGCATTCTTTACAGCTTACATTTCAAAGCAATTTGTCCATTCTTCTTTAATAGATGATGCAAGCATCAACTTTAACTTGCAAGCTAGGATACATTGCTACTGCTTCAACTGCAACGACCAGGATTGTGAACCAATTACCTGCTATAGGGATCTAATGGTTGGTTTGCTTTGCACAAAGAGGTGAAGAAAAGAGAAATTAACTGGAAATCAAACACAACAATGACAAAAGGTTAGATTCTTTCTATTCTATTGGTTTAGGATGAAACTATGAGTAAAATTAAGAGGATCTATTTATATAACAGCTCTCACAACATTTTTATTTCTTATATAATAAAATGCAAACAAGACGAAGAAAATTAACAATTTTCTACTCTTCTATTATTTTGTTGCTTTAACACGGTGTTATCGTAGTTCAATTCATCACAAGGAAGAACAATTACTATGTGGCAAACAATGAACATAAACAACCAGAAAAAATACAAAGAAATATAAAATCTAATCTCAACAAACTAGGATTGGTATCAAGGAACAAGGCAAAATCCAGGCTAACAAATTTATTTTACAATAAAGATCACATAGCATGTTGACACTTTAGACTACTAAATGAAAAATTACTAAAAAATGGTACTTACGAATCATTGTGGAAGTTGGCAGTACGCCAACAGAACGTAATGGTCCAACCAGAAAATTTGTCGACACGTTGCTTCAAACATATTAAGAGAACAACAAAAAGTATTATACCAATGAAAACCATCCAAGACTAATGTAACTTGGAAATTGTAAGGCTATTCACAAACTCGAAAGCTTGCTTAATTTCCCAAGCGAAGCAGGAATGTTTCCACTAAGAGAGTTGCTTGAGAGGTCCCTGTAAGCACAAAAACCAGAAGAAATAAATAATTAACCTCAAAAATATGCCGTTATCATTTAAGCATACATATTTCTTTGTATAACCAAAATCTCAATATCTCTGGCATCTAATTTTGTGATATCCTTATACATCAGTGTTCATGAAGCCACTACTCATCGCTAAAGACTAGAACTCATGCTCCCTTTCAGTAAAAGGCTGGTATCTAACTTTGCCAAACAAGAAATCAAATTAATATCAGTTACTCAGGCTAAAAAATTTAGAATTTTTCTTCCAATATCTTATAAGTTATACCTTTGCCCTCTGAATCGCAAAAGTAGTAACTAAGAGGGTTTCGCCTCACATGGCTCCACACTCAAGCTTGATATCTCATGCAAAAATGTACCATTGCATAATTAGAAAATCCCACGATGCTTCACTAAATCACTAAAAATGGTATGGAAAGTTCAGATAAAACTAAAAATTTCTAATAATCAGAAACATCAATACTGATACGACAAGAAAATACAGTTAGGATATCAAGATTTTAGTACATGAACTAGTTTAGTTTAGTTTACTTTTCTTAATTCCAAATCTAAATTCCCAATCAAGTGGTGCCAAAAACACTGTTGATAGAGAAATCTATCAAACAAATAACCAGTGCCCACTAACCCCGATAAATTAATTCAGCACACAACAACTTAAGAAACCACATTGGTTTTAGGTTTAACTATGCAACGCTTGAAGTAAACCGAAGAGAGGAGAGAACCGAAACCGCAGGTGGAGACAAGGCCATCAAGAGAGATGATTTGATCATAATCGGATTCCTCTCTAATTTTGAAAGGGAGCTTTTCCGACAGTTCAAGAATGAGTATCAAGAAGGTCTCGCCTGGAGGATTAATAACAGTAGACATTGAAATGGCGTCAAACATGGCAATAGATGGAGAAGTGGAAAAGATGATCGCGGATTGCAAGTCTACGCGAGGACGTAGAAGCTTTGTTAGCATTGTGAATTGGAATGTGGCTAATTGAAATGGATCTGGGGTCGTGGGTAATTAAATTGAATTGGATTGTGGGGGTGTGAATTGGATTGGGTCATTTAATGGGCCGGATTCAATTTTTGCAACGGTAAAAGTGAATATTTTCTCAACCGTTGGTAAACGTTGCTAAAGGCTATATATTAAATGTTTCACCAACAGACACTGAACGTTGATATTGAACTAGATTTTAGAGCGTTGCAAGAAATGAAACTTTTAGAAACATTCAAACAACGTTGCGAAAAGTTTCGACTATATATTAAATATGTCGCCGATAGACATTAAACGTTGTTATTGAACTAGATTTTAGAGCATTGCAAGAAATGAAACTTTTTGAAACATTCAAAAAAGTTACAAAATGTGAAACTTTTCACAAGTCAATTAACATTGCAAAATGCTATATATTCAGAGTTTCAGCAACTGGCATTGAATGCTAATATAGAACTAGATTTTAACAATGTTCCAAAAACATTGAAAAAATGAAACTTTTCGTAACATTAGAAAAATGTTGCAAAAGGAGACATTAGCATCATTGATGTGATCCAAGATACGAGACAAGTCCACGCAATGATCCATTAATCGTTGAGAAATGGCCTATAACTAGGTCACAAGCAAAGCGGATCAAATAAGCAATGAAACTACTTGCTCAAGTCACGGTGGGTGAAACATTGATCACAGAAAACAAAAAGATAGTTTCATGTTGGACATGAGTTGTAACGAAGTAGAGCAACTTGATTCAAGCAATGGACGAAGAAAACGGAAGGAACAACCATATGATCGCATAGTTGTTTAGGCATGCCCCTTTATCAAAACCCTAGTGGAAGGTTTCAGTTGATCTATGCGACCGCATAGATTTACACTATGCGGCGGCATAGTACAAATCCGACCGCGAATTTTTTAAATTTCGCGTAATCTTCTATTTTAGTTAAAACTCTTGTATGATATTTTTTTATCGTTCGATTTTTAATTCCGTTTTTAAGTAGGTTTTATAGGTTCCATATAAATATGACTCATTCTATTCAGTTTAAAAACACACAATTTTGAGAGATATTATTACTAAGGCATATTGTTTTTTTTCTCGTTTTTCATTGAATTAGTTTGAACTTATCAAGATTATTTTTTGTGGCGTGCAACAAATTGAGTGAGATTCTTGATTTTTGTAATCACATGGTCAACATATTGCCAACGATTGTATTAATTCCCCGATTCAATATATTTGAATCAAGCTTAAACGTTGATTTCTTGACTTTCTTGGGTTAAATCAATCTTGTGTGGGTTTCGTAACACCATTGTTATGTGGGTTCGCATCAAATATTCATTTAAAAAATGTTTTCAAAACTCAATTATATTAATCAATGACAACATTCATTTATAAAACAGTTGCAATAGACCCTTTTAGCAATACTCAATAACGAATGTTGCCTTTTTAATGTTGCAAAATGTCAAATGTTGGATAATATGAGTCGTGGATCGCCAATATGAGGTGACCCGACCCACAAAACATTAAAATGGTTAGAGAGAATAGTTTGAACTTGGAATTCAAACCTACAACACTCCAAAATCTCCCTTAACTCCTTACTTAACCTCTAATAATTGTCTAGAACAAAGCGAGAATAGAGATGGCAAGAAATATGGTGAAACTCGTATGAAAAATATCACCAAAATTGAAAAGTGCCAAGAACCTCATTTTTTGCTGAAAAGTCACAAAATTATGCACTTAGGTTGTTGAAAATAATCACTTTCCATTGTAATTGCAATTGGGATCATTGGGAAACAAAAAAAAAATGCAGATTTTGTAGTTTGGAATATAATGTGATTCAACCATATAAAAAAAAAATCTTGAAATTCATCATTTAAAGTAATTATTCTTGACACGAAATTTATGTTAACTAATGCTTCTAATTCTTTCATTAGTATCAAAGCCATAAGGATGAATTCAATGTTGTAATACATGCTTAAATGTGTCATTATACGATTCAGTTGAGTTATAAATCTTTTTAAGTAAAATTTTAAAATCTTATGTGGTCTTTAATGACATCTTTTTATATACATGTCTAAAATTAACAAAATTATGGAATTATGTATATAATATACTGTAGAGTTAACCTACAAAACTTCATTAATTTTCATTATTGTATTTAGGAGAAAATTGAAATGCTAGTTGAAACTTTAAAAATTTATTGGATTTTATTCATTGATTTTCATGTAGTAATATTGATATGGTTAGAAATGTATTTTAATAAGCTTTACAACCATGTAAAGAACTTAAATTTAAGAACTAAAACGAAGAAGTTATGAATTTTTGAAGTTTGGATTGAAATCTAAAAATTTAATAAAAAATTGAAGAAGATGAAGAAAAGGTTTTTTCTAGCCCCACTGTCTATGCATTGCGTTTGTGTCCCAAACACGACGTTTAAGTATAAAATTGTTAAATGCTGACCACACATATGAACTCAAAAAGTAAAAAATAGTGGAATAGACAAAATAAAAGATAAATTGACAACGAGAAGGTGGGGGAGCATGATGCGCTTGCCCTATTTATTAGGGGGAAAAAATGAAATCCACGCAACGTGTGAGGATGCGTGAGGTGGTATTTTGTAATTTTGAAAATTGCATTTTAATCCCAGAATTATTCTGAATTTCTCAGTATAAAAATATTTTATTTTCGGATTGTTAAAATATTCTTTATGTATTTACGTTTAAAATACATCTTTTAAATTCAAAAGAACTTATTTTCTAATTTAATTAAAATCTAAAATTTTTATATTAAATCGATAATACTTATTTAGGGTATTACTTGGTGGGAAGTAATTATTATTTTTTTTTCAAATGCTCCAAATTTTTTGAGATTGAAAAAAAAAAGTATTTTTTACTTGTAGGTTTGTAAATAATTTTTGAAAATTGTATTTAAGTTAGAAAAATACGATTTTAAGTGCAATCCATTGCGACATATTCCCCTTTTCAATAATATCATGTTCCACGTGAATATTTTTGGGACATACTTTTTGTTGTAAGCATAATATGAGAATTTGAACGTCATTTCATATTTGTTAGGACTGTGTAGCAACAGAAATTTAAGTGAGGTTGAGAGTCTGTATAATAAGACTTAAATGATGTGTTTTATTCTTTGAATATATTTGGAATTATTTTCAGAAAGAATTAATTTTTGATATCATGATACATGTCATAATTAAATAAAGGGTTTTACTATGTGTACATAGTAATGTACATAAGGGGTGTCATTTGTCCATTATGACAACCCTTATGGATTTCACACATAGCAAAATCCTTAAATAAATGTGTATATTTATGTTTTTATTACATATTATGGATTTGTCTTATTGAATTGCATAATATATGTTAATTCGTGAACTATTATAAATCCTAAGGTCATTAGAATTAGTGTGATTCTTACTTAAACTTATTGATTGTCAGTTGCGTGATAATTCAGTGGTTAAAAGATTTGGAGAAAATCTCACCTAAAACTATTTGATTCACCAATTAAGTGGGAGTTTTAAAATTGAAAGAATTAGTATAATTCTAACTTAAAACTTGTAAATTTTGTGTTATGAAATTAAGTTTATGATAGTGAAACAATAGAATTACGGATGATGATTAGGAGTATAGTGAACTTTCGACTCTATATTTAATGTCGAACTGTCATATACGTTAATTTGTATGAATTTAAAATATATGCATAAATGAGCATTGATTAATAATAACTGTCTCTAAAATCTAATAGATCATGGCATCAAAAATCTATAATTGTTGACCTTTATTAGGTTGGTATGCTAAATGAAATAACAGGTGACCATGATGATTTCTAAAGCATCAACAACGCAGTAGAAGACCTAATGTAGATCATACTAGTTTAGAGAATAGAGATCAAGAACTTTGTCAATTACGGTAAAAGATAGATTCTAGTACTTTAACATTTGAATTGATATGTTCTGTTATAAATAATCTGATAGCCCAAGAATAACTAATCAAGATGTTGGTGAATTGGTTTTCAAAACTTTGAAAAATTAATCCAAATTAAAGTATGTAAAGACTAAATAAATTAATTCAAATAATAAGCACAAATATAAAAGTTATAAGTAAAAGGGAGAGATGATATAAACGATATAATTATGGAGGTTTGATCCAAAGCAATGATCTACGTCATCCGTTACCAAGCTCTCTGGCACGAGCAAGACAATTTTACTATGTTTATTGATTTATGATGCAATCCAACTATTTACAACGCTTATGGTGACTTACAAGCAAGGAGTATCGATCCTTATATAATGTTGAGTTTTGCGGGACCTCAAAGTAACCCACTATTGAGTTTTCATGGGACCTCAATATGACCTACACAATTGAGATTTACAAGACCTCAATATAACCCACACTATTGAGC
Organism: Fraxinus baroniana; assembly: GCA_903798355.1. Classification (NCBI taxonomy): domain Eukaryota; kingdom Viridiplantae; phylum Streptophyta; class Magnoliopsida; order Lamiales; family Oleaceae; genus Fraxinus; species Fraxinus baroniana. Next base: position 15,067 of record CAIGRO010027656.1, read on the forward strand.
TTTTTGGAACCTTAATATGACCCACACGGTGACTTAAAACAAAGAATACCAATCCTTATACATTGTTGATCTTTACGGGACTTTAACACGACCTACACTTTATCAAAGTGATTTTACAATAGAATTTCTCTTTTGATAAATAATACAAACAAGTTAAATACTAAAAAAACTAAGATTCTGTTTGACACCCATTTTTTTCTCTTTTTTGAACAGGAATTTGCATTATGTGTGGGCCCCAATGCCCTTGATAATGTCTTACTCATCTGACAGGGGTCTTTCCGACAGGTTGTTTGGGTAAAAAGCTGGTGGCATTATTTAAGAAATCCCAATGTCCTTCAATTTTGCCTTTGATATTTGTGGTAGGTGTCGACACGTGATAATCAGCATGGTTAAAATTGTAAGTGCATTGATTATTGTTGAAAAGTCGTAAATTGTTTATGCAACAAAGAAATCATTTCATTAATGCAAATTTGTATTGAAAAGTCAACAAATTAAAGGATTACACCAAGAAATATTTTCGTTCGTAAAAACTTCGTGAAGCTCCAGCTCTAAATTATTTCTGAAAATTCAACATCCGAAGAGTAAAACACGAATAAAACAAACATAAGTACCCAACTACGGCTTCTTCCATAAGCATTAACGTAATGTCTGTGCCATGTAATCACGTAGTTGCTGCCACAATATGTCCTCTTCAACTATTGCGCCGAGCTCGACGGCAATCTCATCTTCTTCATCGGTAGATCAATCTCGACGTTTTCGTCATCTACTTCTTCAGCTCTACGAAAACCCTTATCCAACTGACCGTTTCTCCTCAAAAAGTTATATATACACATTGTAGCCACGGCCACAACTGTTTGCGCTCTCATACTGTAAGCAGGCATTCGATCAATGATCTTCCACCTCTGTTTCCAAAAACCGAAGGCACGCTCAATAACTTTATGGCATGAGGAGTGATGAAAATCAAACTGCTCTCGTGCATTTCAAAATCGACGGCGTTGTCCATCACTTGCTTGACCAAATTCTTGAAAATGATATCTAATATCAGAGACCTTATATGGAGCCATATAACCAGACCTATGTGCGATCCTGGAGTCAACCAGGTAATATTTTCCATTTGCAGGTTCTCGAAAATCGATTTTCGAACTTTGTACAGCTCGGGTCAATATGCGACTATCGTGGGTGTTCCATGTGGTTCCCGACAGTACGAACGTAAATGATCATGCTACATACTTTATTATTGATGTGGCATCGTATATGAAAAATATTTTCTCTTTGCTGCTCCAAGTTATCCGCCTTGATTTTAGTGTTAAGAGCTTGCCTTGTGACTAATAGCTCGCCAACAGCAAATTCCACTCTGCCTCCATCACTAGCCTCCAATTATGGCATGCCTTCATAACCACTCTCACTTTCACTCACCACATCTCCATTATCCAGCACTAGCCTCCAATTATGGCATGCCTTCATAACCACTCTCACTTTCACTCACCACATCTCCATTATCCCACAAAATCATCGTTCTTTTGTTTGGACACTGGGAAGCGATGTGCCCTAACCCCAAACACCTAATGCATTTGATGTCTCGACTCCTTGATGGCTGGGATTCCATTTTCTTCCCTATCTTTTGACAATTCAGTGTTTACCCTAGAAATAGCCACATCTCCTTTGTTGTTGTCCCATTTCGATTTCAAAGATGAGTTAGAACCAGAAGCACCCGACGAGTACCTTGATGTCCCCTTCCTCTTCAATTGTCTCTCCACCTTCATAGCCATGTATAGCATGTCTTCAAATTTCACATAGTGTTATAGCTCTACTATATTAGCTATGTCCTGATTCAACCAGTTCAAAAACCTAGCCATGGTGGCCTCCTAATCCTTCTCCACATCCGTCATAATCATCAACAACTCCATCTCCTTGTGATAGTCCTTTACACTCTTCGATCCTTGGTAGAGGCTTTGGAGTTTTTTATGAAGCTCTCAGTTGTAGTGATTAGGTACAAGCCTCTTACGCATGATAGATTTCTAGTCTTCCTATGTATTGATCGGTCGTTCCCTATTTCCCCTCCTCGTTGTCACCACTTGATCCCACTAAGTGATTGCATAGTCAATGAATTCAAGGATCGCTATCTTCACCTTCTTCTCCTCCGAATAGTTGTGGTAGTCGAAGATCAATTCAATCTTTTTTCTCCCACTCCAAGTCTATGGATCACTCCTTCCTTTGAATAGTGGAATAGACATTTTCATGTTGCCCATATTCCTATCTACCTCGTCTCCCATCAAGTTTCTACCCCTTCGTTCAAGCTTAGCTCCTCTATTTCTTATCCTACCCATTTCAGCCTTGATTACTGCCTCTTCATCCACATCATTCCCATAATCATATTCTTTACACACCTCCATCCTAGGCTCCGCCTACTCGGTCTCCGTATATTTGGAACTCCCCTACGCAAGTTGGCAAGCTCTGTATCTTGTCTATCCAATCTATCCCGCACATTTTCAAATAAATGTTCAAACATATGAATCGTCTCATCGGACATGTTGGTTTATTGTTATTTCGTCATGGTGTTGATCCGTCCCTGTTAGATATCCTAAATTCTAAAATTTATTTTTGCCTCACAAATGTGCACTCGTGTATCACTCAATTCGGCTTTTTCCCTCTATTGATCTCACTACTTTGCCTTTTTCCACTCCATGCTTTCGCCCAGTGCTTCAAATGAAAAACTCGAACTCCACCAAGAATTATTCTCGTAGAATTCAAATCGGGGTTTTGAGTGAGTTTCTTTTTTTAAAAAAAAAAAATTTGAAGACTCAAGAAAGAAAAGGAATTTAATTGGATAACTGGAATGAAATTTGAAACCAAGAAAGTGGTTATTGAATTTTACACAATAGATAATGTAATTGGTCAGCAATTTTCGAAATAAATAATAACAATTTTTTTTAAAATTTGACTTTTCACATAATTTTCTGAATTTTTTGGAATTTCTTTTCGATTTGTTTACTCAGAATTCAACTATGGCACTGGCAAAAAAAAAACGAAAGTTGATTTGGACACAAAATAAGCACAAAAACAACTTTTAAAAGTTTTTGACATAAAAACTACAGAACAAAAAACTTGAATAGAAGAACACGAAGAACGCAAGAAAAAAATAATAATAAAGATTCAAACAAAAAAAGGAAAATGATATAACATTGATTTTGGAGCCTAAACTCTGATAACAACTTATGTGAACTCACGTAGCGAAGAACTATGAAGCTCACGATTAGATTAAAATCGAATCCAAGAAAGCCCAAGTAATCAGAATTTTGGATTTGATTCGAAAATAAAGAATCAAAATAACCGACAATACGCAAGTGATATGTTAATCATTTTGATTAAATATTTGAGAATCTCACCCGGTTGATTTGAACGCTACAAGAAGAATCTTGATAAGTTTGTGACTTGTCGAACGAAGAACAAAAACTCGAAAGCAAATTTGTCTTTCAATAATCTCAATAATAATGTTGTGTTTTACAATGAAAAGAATGAGTCCTATTTATATAGAACTTATAAAACCTAGTTTAAAACAAAATTAAGCCCAAAAAAATAGCAAAAGATATTACAAAATAGAGTTTTCACTTAAATAAAAGATTGCTCAAATTTGAAAAAAATCGCGACCAGAATGAACTATGTTTTCTCGTCCGTTGCTTGAATCATGTTGATCCATCTGGTTTCTCCTCCCGAGCCCAACACGAAACTTGTTCCTTTGCTTATCGTGATCAGTGTTTCCACCGTAGCTTGAGCCAACAATCTCGTCGCCTCTATAACTTGCTTTGCTCTCGACCGTACATGGGACCTCCTTCGATAATCAATGGATCTTTTCCCGAGCTTGACTTTGACGCGCTCGACTACGTGCTCACATCACGTGTGTATTAGGACTATTTGAAACAATTGATTCATCATCTATTTCACAAAAGGCCTAGAAAAAGTATAATCACTAACATTACTACTTCGTTGAACAATTTCTTCACCTGGGTTCTTCACATCAGGTCTTAACGAAATGAGTTTCTTCCAGAATTTCCTCAAATGCCTCTCAAATGCACCTTCAAACTCATCGTCAGCACTCACAAATCCCTCATACACTCATACTCCGTCTCACTCCCACTACTATAACTACCAACAGAATTATTTTTATGACTTTTGCCTGAAACAGAATATTTAAAGTCAGAATCATCCATAGTAAGCGGAGCTCTAATACCTGATAATGAACTAGAAACAAGGACATTTGGGGTCATTTGTGTAGTGGAAAGAGGGACACCATGAAGC
>CAIGRO010027689.1:0-14111 GCA_903798355.1 Fraxinus baroniana
ATTAAATTTTACTATGTTTTTCCATCTATACCCTTTATCCCTTATCTAGGTAGTTGGTGTTTATTATACCAAGATGTATTAAATAAGGGTATATGTGGAAATGAAAAATTTAATACATGTTTAAAATGGAAACATGACTATCTTTTTGGGACGGACAAAAATAGTATATATGACTATCTTTTTAGGACGGAGGGAGTATTGTTTTTCTCTGTGGATTTGTTATCATCCATACTGTGAAAATTGCCCCGAGTAGAAAAGGCAAAGGTCTAAAGATCAAAGAGAAAGAGTCGAACTTCTTACAGTAAAATAGATTCATTTTGAAGATGAATATATCACTGCTTCAGTCATTTTAATGGGTTTTAAATTTCAGTCATTTCTTACCTATAATAAATCAATGTGCATACCACGAGAGAAAAAGAAAATATTTAAATACTCCCTCCGTCCCAAAAAGATAGTCCTATGGTTATTTTCACACAGATTAAGAAATGGTAGTTAGTATAGTTAGAGTATTAAATTTTATTATGTTTTTCCATCCATACCCTTTATCCCTTATCTAGGTAGTTGGTGTCTATTATACCAAGATCTATTAAATAAGGGTACATGTGAAAATGAAAAATTTAATACATGTTTAAAATGGAAACATGACTATCTTTTTGGGACGGACAAAAATAGTATATATGACTATCTTTTTAGGACGAAGGGAGTATTGTTTTTCTCTGTGGATTTGTTATCATCCATACTGTGAAAATTGCCCCGAATAGAAAAGGCAAAGGTCTAAAGATCAAAGAGAAAGAGTCGAACTTCTTACAGTAAAATAGATTCATTTTGAAGATGAATATATCACTGCTTCAGTCATTTTAATGGGTTTTAAATTTCGGTCATTTCTTACCTATAATAAATCAATAGGATTTCATTGGTATGACCTCTTTGATACACATTACAAGGTACGACTCGATAATTCATTAACTTCTTGTTGTCCAACACTATACGCACATGTTTTTCAAAAATTCAACAAGATCTTTGTGATGGGTAATCAGCCCTACTTTTGTATCACTATCCAACCATTATTCTTGACTTCTATAAACCCTAACTTTCAAAAAGTGATCACCAAAGAGAATCCCTCAAGCGCATTGCCCTTATACGGTAAATCTCTTTTGCCTTTCTTGAAATCTTATCCACTTAGTTCGGGACTTACTCATTCTTTAGCTATTCCTCTCGAGAAATGACTCGTTATAACTCATTTGTCCAAAGAAAATTTTATTGATCTATGATTGATTATAAACTTAAAATTTTGATTATAACAAACAAGTTAATCTATCTACTAACAAGCTGAATTTAAATGATTATGATTTTTCAAAGCATATGATAGAAAATTGATCGATGATTGTCAAAAGATTAAAACTTATTATCACAAATCTGACCCAAGAATGAGTTAAGATCAAAGTCACATATTCAAGAATTTAAGAGCTAAATTTCAGAGCAAGATCAAAGACTTGATTTCTTAGATAAAGTCTAAAGGTTCTAACACCTTAATATTTGGCAATGAATGCTTAAACTCAAAATCTTATGCATTAAAAATCATTCTAATGCAATGATATTTTGATCAAATATAAAAATGACTTTTAGAAAATGATATTTGGACTTGAAAAATAACTTTTATCTTAACAAGTTAGTTAAAAATGCTTCCAAAAGTTCATGCCTTTCAAAACTCTCGAATATGAATAAACGGGGCTAAAACATAAAAAGACCGAACTTCCGAGCGATCGATCAGCCAAAAGATGTGGTCGACCTAATGTTTCCAACGGTCTAAAATTAGATCATTCAGACCTCTAATTTTTACTACACAAACGACTATATTGATCATCTAGACAAGAGGAGGTCGATCGAATGAGTAATCCGAACTCCCAAATTTTGACATTTTGAATTCTACAAAGACCTCTACTTTTTGCATTCATTATAGAATTCTTCAAAAGCATCAAAATGAGATATCTTATGAGAGTTTTCTTTAAACTTTACATTTGCATTCATTTCATTTATTTTTTTCATATCTAAAACCTTGAATGATTCAAACTCTTTAATCATCATTTTCATCAAAGTTTTTTGTCTTTCTTTTTGTAATTAACTTATTTCTATTACTCATAAAAGGAGACATATCTTGAAGATCTTTGAAATTACATTGCATATATTTCTTTTACTACTTCATATTGAAAACTTTGATCGATTGAATCAAATTTGTAAAATTATTATATTCATCAAAATTTCTCATCTCTTTCTTGGTACTTATTTTATTACAATCAATCATTAAAAGAGATATATATTTTGACAAAAAAAGTTGAACTTATATTGTATTTATTTCTTTTTCATCTTCTCACTGAAAAACTTTGATTGATTAAATCAAATATCTAATTAATATATATACATCTAAGTTTTTCATCTAATACTTGAGCAATCATTTATCATTTATTAAGAGAGTTTTCATTATAAAATCATTTACTCTAAATTTGTGGATCATATTGAGGCCTTATGCAAACTCAACAGTATAAGGATCGGTGTTTCTTGTTATGAGTCACCATATGAGTCATATTGAGGTTCTATAAAACTCAATAGTGTGGGTCATATTAAGATCCAATAAATCTCAGTTTTATATAAAGATCGGTGCTCCTTGTTTGTAAGTCATCGAAAGCATTGTAAAGGGTTGGATTGTATCATAAATCAATCAATATAATGAAAATGTCTTACTCAGGTCGGAGAGTTTGGTAACGGAGGATCTAGATCATTGTTTTAGATCGAACTTCCACGATTATATCGTTTGCATCATTTCTTTCATTTTACTTATCACTTTAATATTTGCGCTTATTATTTGAATTAATCTATTTAGTTTTTATTTGTTTGAATTTAGATTAATTATTCGAAAGGGTTTTAAAAAATCAATTCATCCTATTCTTGGTTAGTTATTTTTGGACTATCAACTACTATCAGAGTAAGGTGCTCATTTATAAATATTTCACGATCTTGAGTAATAGCTAACCACAATCTTTAAAACATTGAGGGATATTCTACAAATCGTCCTCTTTTTTTTATGGCAGGCATTATGATTATTAGAAAGTTAGGATGATTATTTATGTCCAATCTATAGATTATAATGTTTGGGAAGTCGTTGAATTTTGTCCATATGTGCCTAAAAGGGTTATTAAAGAGAGTGATAAATCGGATCAAATAATTTCTAAATTTAGAGAGGAATATATTGAAGAGTATGAAAGAAAATTGTCTTTAAATGTTAGAGCCAAAAATCTACTTTATTGTGGTTTAGATAAAAATGAATTTAATCGTATTAATACATGTGATTCCGCATATAATATTTGGCATATATTAGAAATCACTCATATTGGTACTAACAAAGTGAAAGAAACTAAGATAAATCTCTTAGTTAAAGATTTTGAAAGTTTCTTCATGAAACAAAATGAATCAATTGTTGATATGATCACTCGTTTTATGGATACTGTTAATGGTTTTAAATGATCTAATAGGAAATTTACTAATGGTAAACTTGTGAACAAAATGCTTTGGTCTCTTCCGAAGAATTGGAGCTCGTTGAGATTGTTGATAAAAAACACCAAAAATATTAAACACAGATCCATGGAAGTGCTCTATGGAACATTTACATATGAGCTAAATCATACCGAGACAAATGAGAAGACAAAAAGCAAAGAAGAGAAAATGAGCCAAATTTCTTTAAAATCTGTAATTGAAGAAGGAACTTCAAGCGAAAATCTGAATGATAAAGAATTTGATGATATAGTTCTTGTTAAGAAATAGAGAGGTTTCCACAATAATGTCGATTTCAAAATGAAGAAGAAAATGGGCGAATAAAAAAACAGATTTATCAAAAAGAAATCACTCCAACCAACATGGGATGAAAGTGTCGATGATGACCATGAAGAAGATGAATTTTAAGAAGAACTATTAACATATGTCTCATGTTTATTGAAAATGAGGTAAATTCTAATGAAAATTGTTCATATGATGAATTATTTATCTTTTATGATGAAGTTCTTGAAATTTTGAAAAAATTAATTTAAATCATTCGATCATCGAGAATAATTTTTTTTTATTGGAAAATGAGGTAAAGAAACTTTTGAAAATTCAAAATGATTTTGAAAAAGGAAAAGTCGATTACGATTCTTTAATTAAGGAGATTCCTCTTTATAAGAAAATATTTTAAATTTGACTCAAATTATTCACAAATTTACTCAATCCAAGAAATTTTTTAATTTTATGCTTGGTGAATAAAAAATTATTTTTGATAAAGGAGGAATTGAATATAAACCATTTTTTAAACAAAAGTCTCTTAATTTTATTTTATTTTTTGGTTAAATTTTCTACTGCCCCTCTTTCAAATGTCACATGTGACTTTTGTAATAAAAATGGACACTTTTTATTGTTCTATCAAAAAGAGATTACAATTTGAAGATAAATACAATTGGATTCAAAAGTTTTCTAACGCTAACTATCAAGGACCCAAAGTTGTATGTGTACCAAATACCAAAAATTGAATTATTTTTGTAGGTATCAAAGAAAATAAAGAGTAAATGGACTTTGGATAGTGGATGCTCAAAGTACATGATCGAAAATCAAGCTTTATTGTCAAGTTTCAAAATAAAGGATGATGGTTATGATACTTTTGGAGATAATGTCAAATAAAAAATCATTGACATTTAAATTATTGGTAATTATTTATCTTTTTTAATTGAAAATGTTCTCTTAGTAGAAAACTTTAAACGTAATCTACTTAATTTTATAGCAAATGAAAGTTATCATATCAAATTTGATTCTTTCAAGTACCTTATCAAGGATACTACTTCAAAAGATGTAATGTTTATTGGAAGCCGAATTAAGGATGTTTATGTTATAAACACTAAGTTTGAATGTGAAGAAAAATATTTATCAACTTTAAAATACGATACTTTGTTATGGTATAGAAGATTATGTCATGTTAGCATAGACCTACTTTCAAATTTCCAAAAATTGTTTGGTTAAAAGTTTGTCAAATTTAAAATTTGAGAAAAACAAAATTTGTGATGCATGGAAAACAAGTAAATAGTTCTTCCAAATTAAATCAACATTCTTCAACTATAAATTTTTTTTTAACTTTTCCACATGAATATTTTTGGATCATCTAGAATCACAAGATGATGACTTTTCTAGATTTACTTGATTCCCATTTTTGAACCTAAAAGATGAAGTTTTAAATGCATTTGAACATTTTTGTAAAAATGTTCAAAATAAAAAGGGATACACTATTACTATCATTAGGAGTGATCATGGTGGAGAATTTGAAAATCTTGCATTTAATGATTTTTGTAAAAACTTATGGCTATGAATATAATTTTTCGGCTACTAGAACTTCTCAATAAAATGATGTAGTAGAAAGGAGAAAAATTGTACATTGTAAGAAATAGCTCGAACTATGAAAATATTTTACCATAATATTTTTTAACCAAAGTCATTAACATTGTTTGCTATATTGTAAATAGATTTTTTTTTGTGAGTTGAATGAAAACAAAAACTCCATACGAACTTTCGAAAAATAGAGTTTCCAATATCGGTTACTTAAAATTATTTGGTTGCAAATGTTTTATCTGAAACACTAAAGAAAATTTGAGAGTATTTGATGCAAAGCCTGATATTGAAATTTTTCTTAGTTATTCATCTATGAGCAATACTTATCAAGTCTTCAACCAAAAAAAACCTTGGTTGTTGAAGAATACATCCATATAACATTTGATAAAACTAATCCTCTTGATTAAAAGAAATGTATTGATAATGTTATGGATTTGGAGATTCCTTTTGAACAAATAAAACTCAAAATCAAAAAAACAATGAAGATCCTAAAGATATTGAAGATTAACAAGAGGAATAAGAAAATGTGCAACAAGGTGTAGAAGAATCTTCTGAAGTATAAAGTCATCAATCTCTACCTAAGTAATGGAGTCAATCAAAGTACATTATGGACATGCTCAATAACTTTAAAATGGAAGATTTAAAATCTATTAACACTCCAATGAGTTCATCAATAAAATTGGGCAAAGATGATTAGGGTATTTTCATAAACATAACAAATATCGAGATATGATCAGATCTCTTCTTTACTCAATCGTAAGTAGACTCGATATTATGTTTAGTGTGTGATTATACACTAGATTTCAACCCATTACTAATGAATCATACCTTAGTGCCATAAAACGAATTTTAGATATCTCGGTGGCACTAAGACGTAATGGTATTCTAAAGACCCTAAAAGGAGGATATTATACTAGAATTTGTGAATATGGAAAATTAATCGGTCGACATTCTCACTAAACCTCTAACACTTGATAGATTTTCATATATTCTAAGGGGTTTAGGAATTATCGATGAATTTGAAGTAGGTGGTTAAATTAAAATCGTACTAAATGTTCTCGTATGATTCTATGTGCACAATTGATCAAAGAGGTTTGGAAATTATCGATTAATTTTAAGTATGTAGCTAAATTGAATACTAAATGTTCTCATATGATTGATTCAATGTTCATAATTGGTTGAAATATATTTAAGTTTTATCCAAATGATTTTGCCTTTGTCATTTCATCACTCGTGCTTTGATTAATATTTTACTATAAAGAGATAATTATCATCTGGTTTAATTTGGAATCTTGTACTTAATTGAGGAGAATATTGTTATTTTCTATGGTTGATTTAAAATGTCATACTCTTGCTCTCATATGTTTTACCTTTTTACTTATGTCAAAAGGGAGAAATTGAGTAAGATATATTTGAAAAGCATTAAAAGGGGGAAGATAAGTGAGATGATATAATTTGAAAAGCATTAAAATGGGGGGAAGATGAGTGAGATGATATATTTTGAATGATTAAATAATATACTTTGAATCATCTATTAATTGATATGTTTTAGATGGATGATGATTGATTTGTAAAAGATAGGGGGAATATATGAATTACATGCAAAATTTAATATTTAGATTCCTTATCAATTGTTCAATATTACTTTACAAGTCATATTACTTGTCATAATAAAAAGGAAAAATTGTTGACACCTGATTGATTATAAATAAGTTAATCTTGTTTACTAACAAGTTAAATTTAAGTGATTATAGTTTTTCAAAGTATACAATGAAAAATTGATCGATAGTTGTTAAAAGATCAAAAGCTATCATCAAAACCGGACTCGTGAATGAGGTGAAGATCGAAGTCACACATTCAAGAAATTAAGAGCCAAATTTCCAAGTAAGATAAAAAAACGTGATTTCTTAGATAAAGTGTAAAGATACTAACACCTTGATATTTGACAATGAATGCTTAAACTCAAAATATTTCTATGCGTTGAAAATAATTTTGTATATTAAAAGTCATTCTAATGTAATGATTTGATCAAATATAAAAATGACTTTTAAAAATAATATTTGGACTCGAAAAACATATTTTATCTTGAAAAGTTAGTTAACAATATTTTCCAAAAGTCCATGTCTTTCAAAACCTTCGAATTGGAACAAATGAGGCCAAAACGTAAAAAAGACCAAACCGCCTAGCAGTCGACCGACCAAAAGAGGGGTCGATCGGAAGTTCTTGCATTAATTATAACATTTTTCAAGAGTATCAAAGTGAGATATCTTTAAGCTTAAATTTTCATTCATTTTATTTATTTCTTCGTATCAAAAATTTTAATCAATTCAAACTCTTTAATTATCATTTTCATCAAAGTTTTTCATCTTTCTTTTCGTACTTAACTTGTTTCTATTACTCATAAAAGAATGACATATTTTGAAGAAGATTTTTGAACTTAAATTACATATATTTCTTCTATTACTTCATATTGAAAACTTCAATTAATTGAATCAAACTTGTAAAATCATCATATTCATCAAAGTTTCTCATCTTTCTCGATACTTAATTTACTACAATCATTCATTAAAAGATAAAGATATATATATTGAAAAAAACTTTGAACTTATATTATATTTATTTCTTCTTCATCTTCTCATTGAAATTTTTTGACTAATTGAATCAAATTTCTAATTATTATATACATCAAAATCTTTCATCGAACACTTGAGTTGTGATTTATTACTATTCATCGAAGTATTATCCCCTTTTACTACTTAATTCATTTGTATCATTTATTAAGAGAGTTTTCATTCTAAAAATCATTTACTCTAAGTTTTTGGGTTGTATTGAGCTCTCATGAAAGTTCAATAGTATAAGGATCAATACTCATTGTTATAAATTACCGTGTGGGTCATATTGGGATCCCATAAAATTCAATATTGTATAAGAATCGGTGTTCCTTGTTTGTAAGTTATCGAAATCGTTATAAATGGTTTGATTGCACCATACGTCAATTAATATAGTGAAAAGACCTTACTCGTGCTCTAGAGCTTGGTAATGGAAGTTGTATATCATTGTTTTGAATCGAATCTCCACAATTATATTGTCTGCATCATTTCTTCCCTTTTAGTTATGACTTTCATATTTGCGCTTATTATTTGAATTAATCTATTTAATCTTTATTTGTTTGAATTTAGATTAATTTTTTCAAAAAGGTTTTAAAAATCAATTCACCCCCCTTTTGGTTAGTTATTTTTGGACTATCAAATTTTATGGGTTTGCTAATTACAACGTTATAATAAAATTCGGTACAAGAGAAACTATATGCTGAACTTTATGACACGACGATCTTTGAAGAAATAAGGAGGCATCTAATTTTGATGAAATGTTTTGGAACATGCATAATGTTACACAAACTAATAAATTGTTACATGTTATCGATAAATTTGAAGTTAATTATTAAACGTATAATCAACTCTTAAGATTTATGAAAAAAGGGTTGCGAAGAACTTAATACGTTGAAATGATTAAAATGAATGTAGATGTCATGAAATTATGATAAGCGTGATTTGAAATTTTGAACCCACACACGAAAACTAAAACTTTAGATGAGAACAATAGAAAGCTCAAATTCAGAGAGTTCAATGGAGAAAAATAATATAATAATTTGGAGGAAGGCTAATGAAAATAAAAAATAATAATTTATTTTTTAAAATAGTAAAATTAAATGTTAAAGATAAAAAGCATGTTGGAATACTTTAAAAAAATTATTTCATAAATTTATAAATGCTCACTAAATTGCAAAATGAACTCTTTAAAAACAGATAACATCTTGGAAATGTTATTAGCCTCCCTTTGACAAATAATTAATAAATGGTTCATAAATTTAGACAAAATCAAATATTAATTTCGACCATTCAACCATAACTATTATTCATTTATTATTCTCACATTTCGTGTGATCTATCATTATTCCTTTTTATAAATGATTTATAATTTGTTAAGCAATTGCTTGTGTAATTTTATTTGCTTTGATGTATATAAATAGGGGAAAAAAATGCATATTCGGTCCCTAGCCTTTAAAAATGACACCAGACATCTCCAACAATTTAAAAAAATAAGCATTATAGGTGCTCGTCTAAACCGCAAGTACTGTGTCTTGACCATTAATAAAGTGGATTGAACTTCAAGTATCGTTCCCTCAAAATCTAATTACTTACTATCAATTTGTATTCTAAACCTAACTTCAAATTAAACTAATGTGTTTACCAATTAATGATTTAAGAATTGAATTTAAACTAGAAATATACTAAAATCTATCCAATACAATTGACGCTTGAAGACTTTGTCTTGAAACTCACGTGATTATGTAGCTAGGAATTCCGATTTCACCTAGGTCAATTGACATTCATATAATTCAATATCACAATGCCTTTCTCTATTAGCGTTAACAACTGAATTAATAATTTTTAACTAGTGATCTCTATCTAGTAGAACTAATCTTATTTGCAAATCCAAACTTACTATATCTGTATTATAAATTTCAACACATGTAAATTATCGAAATATATGTTACTTATTGTATGGACTAGACAAATATATCATCTCTCATTATCAATATCGTTCCTAAATTCATCAATTAGGTTTAAGGAATTAAATTTATTTAAACATAATAAGCAATTAACACATAAAAATGGCATGAAATCTTAGAATTAAACTAACACTAATAACTTAAGTTACATCGTTCACCCTAACAATTAAATAACTAGCTTCTCATAATTACAAAGAAACACAAATAAAGGATAAAGAACATCTTCAACCTCAATTGTAACAAATAAATGAAAAAGAAATCCGAAAAATTATTATTATTCACCCATGAATCCCGACAATGTTTCTTCAACCTCTTCCTTGATAAATACTAATCTTCAGGTAAATATATGGTATTCCGCCTTCAAATTTCAAAAACATAATATGATAAAATTATGTATTTTGCCTCAAAAATTTGTCTCCCCGTGAAAAGAATGAAGAAATTCTATTTATAGACCTCTAGTTAGGCTGAAAGTCGTAGAATGTGTTGCAATCACGTATGTCCGCGTGTAGATACTGGAATTTCAATTTGCTGACTTCTGGCTACAACTAAATCGCAAGGGTCAACTTCTTCCATTTTCATGCAATTTGGTCCTTCAACTTCTTCCATTTGACTACAATTTGCTTATCCTTATATCATATTAGAGGGGTTTGCATTTAATGTTGAAATTACATTTTCCTTGTAAGTGTTGTTTCTATCTACTATTATTATCTAAAAAGAACATCCTTACATTCAAGCATCATTTCTTACCATTGGCAAGAATTTGTTTAAGTTGCTTACCCTTGTTTCAGTTTCTATCTATTACTATTATTATCTGAGAAGAACAACTCTACATACAAGCTTCCTCTCTTACCATTGGCAAGAACTTGTTTCAGTTGCTTATCGCAAGGAATTCGAACAATTGCTTCAAATACAGTATCAAGATCAACTTTGACTGGTATATTTTATGTACTGTGGTTCAAGTTTAGGATGATCCTGCTGCGTCAAAGAAAAGAATATAACAATGATCTTTTTTTTTTTTTTATTGAAAGTTTTCAAGGTAATTTTATTTTTCCTTTAAAATTTTTTAGAAGTAGAAAATATTTCTTTTGAAGTTTTCCAATTTCTTTTCGAGTTCCTTAAAGTAATTGATCAAATTTGTGGATGCTCCCATAAGGAAATACTTATGATACTAGAACTGCTACGAGTAAATAGAACACCTTTTAGAAGTATAAATACCATGACATAAATTGTAAATATATGGGTGTGATGATCCAAAAAAATCCATGATTCTCTAGACATAAGAAGAATGTTTGGTATAACTCACTTTTGGTCTTCGACCGCTTCAATCACTATGAATGTCCTTGATTCGTGCAATAAGATGTGTCTATTTATCTATTTCTCGACTCGAAATGGGATCGTAACTTTTGCATTTATTATTGTCCTCATTGATGAAATTAGTATAACTATCATTCTTCTAACACATCCTAGTGTAGTATCTCAGTTAGAAGGTCTTCGGTGGCTCCCTATTCAACGCTATGCATGGTTGATAACTTCTAGTTTGATCAGAGAAACCATAGAAAATGAATATGCTAATGAAGGTTATAGTAGAACTATTTACTCGACTATAGAGATTGTTGAAAATATACAAAATTAAGTATCCAACTCACAAAAGCACTCTCAAACTACCACTTTCAATGGCTTGGATAAGTTTAGAAAATCACACTCATCAGTAGGCCCCCCTAATGACATAATTTGTCCTTCGACCGTTATTGTCACATGAAATGACAAACTTGACCTCTTCTTTAAATAATTTAAAAAGAGTAAATTCCATTGAGGTCCCAAAACTTTACAAAAAGTACTTCGTGATCTCAAATCTTTTTTTTTTTACGTATTATCTTTTTTCCTATTTACTAGTATGACGCATGTGTCATAGTAGTTGGCTATATAATAGCGTAAATATATATATATATATATTTGTTTTAAGCATTAGTTACATTAAATTTAAAACACTTACAATGATGATAAGTAACAAAATAATATTAAGAGATTTGACTCAAAACTTATTTTCTAGACTTTACGTTTGAAATCTCTCTGTTCTTTTTAAAAAAACACAGGGTATAGATGATTAAGTGTTGATGCCCTGTTAAAGAGATAATGAAGTTCAATCTAACCCTTATTTTTTTACCTATTAAGGTAAGACATTATGTTTCCTTGATCTCGTGCTCATAGAATCTTCAATTACATATATTTGTTGCACCAGTATTTAATTGCTTTATCAAGACCATATACAAGACGTATATAGTCAAGACTAATTAATTAATGATAATACAGTGCAGAATTTAAGACAAATCGAGGGTCTCTATCACTATTAAAATCACAACACAACGAAAACTTCCATCATAGAAGCCAAAAGAATGACAAACAATCACCTAACTTCATAAATTTCGTCTAATATCTTTTCAATATGTTCTAATGATACTGTACATTAAATCCATTTAAAAAAAATCAAAACAATCCACTTCATAAAAGATGTTTGTCTATCAGCACTGTATGATGTAGGAGGACTCTTCTGAAAATCATTGAACTCCTTCAACATCCATTTTGAAGCCATAAATTTACCATCTTTAACCATAGAAACTAAAGAAAAATGAAATTGAGAGAAATTGGTGTGAGCATGGGAGTTGAAGGTAGAAGGTAGAAAAGAAAAATTAACGATTATGATTTTACGTTTAATAATTTAATATAATTTTTTATATTTAAACTAAATCGACAATATATTTATTATTATCACAAAAAATCAAAACAATCCACTTCATAAAAGATATTTGTCTATCGGCACTGCATGATGTAGGAGGACTCTTCTGAAAATCATTGAATTCCTTCAACATCCATTTTGAAGCCATAAATTTACCCTCTTTAACCATAGAAACTAAAGAAAAATGAAATTGAGAGAAATTGGTGTGAGTATGGGAGTTGAAGGTAGATGGCAGAAAAGAAAAATTAACGATTATGATTTTACGTTTAATAATTTAATATAATTTTTTATATTTAAACTAAATCGACAATATATTTATTATTATTACATTTTAAATTTTTAAAAAATTTACCTTTTTTTTTTAACAGTAGAAACTGAAGAAAAATGAAATTGAGAGAAATTGGTATGAGCATGGGGGTTGAGGGGAGGGTAGAAAAGAAAAATTAACGATTATGATTTTACGTTTAATAATTTAATATAATTTTTTATATTTAAACTAAATCGACAATATATTTATTATTATTACATTTTAAATTTTTTTAAAAAAAATTAAATCGATCCAAATGGATATTCATATCGTGAAATAACGAATCAAACGAAAAATTGTAAGAAAATAAAGTTTGAAAAAAGACATTGGAATATGGTTGAAATTGAAAAGAAACATAAACAATCACGACTTTACGTTTCACAATTAATGTAAAATTATTTTTGATATTTAAAATTTATCGATTATATATTTATTATGGCTGTACTTCAACATTTGGCTTAGCCGAGCCGAGTCATAAAAGTACTGAATCAAACGTTTAAAAATAGGGGGGGGGGCTTAGACTCCTAGCTGAGCCGAGCCAAGCAGAAGCCAAATGACTTTATGGTTCGGCTCTGCTTATGAACACTAACCATCAAAGTGGCTCTTTTATTCATGTAGAATAGGAGATAAAACAATTAAAACCAAAGAACAAATAAAAAAAAAAGGAAATGATAAAGGAAAATTCAATTATCTTACCCGCGCCCCAATGCCAATCCACTCCCACCACAAATGCAACCAAGGTGGTAGCAGTGGCACCAACAACCAACCCACTACAAAAGATATTAGAAAAACAAAAAAAAATAAAAAATTGAAAAATGTAACTTTTCCAAACTCACACGTAGCCACCGACCTACCACTATCCAAACTGTTTTCTCGAATCAATTATGAGTCCATCATTCAGCTGCACCTAACCAATTCACACGCCACAAAAATTTTATATATGCACAAAGAGGCAAGAAACCGTAAGTACTGATTTTTTCCTTTTTAGGTCGCTTCTCAATAACAAAAAGGAAAACGACAATCTTTTGAGGCACCTGTTGATCTCAAAAAATGGTCCAACAAAAGAGAAGGATTCCAAATGTTTCTTCATTTGCAAT
>CAIGRO010027693.1:0-10378 GCA_903798355.1 Fraxinus baroniana
ACTTTGATTTTTGTTCAGAATGCTATTATAGGGGTATTAAGTCTTTCAAACATCTTTCAAGCTTTCTAGTATTTGCTCCCTACACTAGCCATTGTAATTTCTAACTTTCAAGCAATCAATGATCAAGTTATGTTCAATACATTTCAATTTCATGTTGCAAACTTTCTTCAAATTGTAATCAAATTTTCTTTCGTCCCGAAACGATCGAGAGAAGGCGGAAGATAGCCTAGTGGAGCGGGATACTACTGCACGGTGTCCCTTTCTGTGTCAATAAGAAAGGTAACCTATGAAACCTTGTTTGGGTTCCATGTTAATGAGATTTTTGGGAAAAATGTATTTTAGAATAGTAATTTTTTTAAAAAAATGTTTGGTTAAAAAAGAATGAAAAGTTTTGAAATACGTATAATATAATTTTATTAGAAAATGTGTTATTAAAAATACGAGTGAGAAAAATGCATTTTGAATAAAATGGAAGCCAAGGGAATTGGAAAGTAGCATAACCTTTTACATGGAGATCTTCCGACAGATTTCTTTCTCTCTCTCTCTTAGTCGAAGAACCTCAACCGCTACCTATAAGTGCGCACTAGGTAAATTTTGCTTGATGTACAGTAGCCCGCAAACTTCACATGAAAGATAAATCGCACTAGACAAGTCCGGTACAACGAGCTCGACCGAGAACGTGTTGGCAAGGGATTCGAACTCGTGACTTTCGGCCTCTGCATTCACCTGCTCCACCAACTCAGTCACCTCTGAAGGGGTGACCGATTTCTCTTTTCGTCCGACCACAAGAAAGAATATGGTAATTTGGCTGACTAGGAAATTGAACTTGCAGTATTTTTTAGTGCGATTGTTTGGAATTAATGGTATGATTATTGATTTAGGATTATGGCAAATTTTATGTGATTTAGTTTACTAATTCACGTCAGAATGAGCATGCACTATATTGGCCAGATCAATTTGGCTATTCTTGGCCCTATAAATTTTAATGGGAAAAATTCTTCAGTAAGAGATTAAGTTTCACACATTTCAAATTTAAGAGACAAAGTTTAAAATTTCAAATTTCAGATTTTTTAAGGTTTAAAATTTCTAATCTCAGGTTTTTTTTTTAAAAAAAAATTATCTATAAATTAATTAATTAAACATATATTTTGTTAATAAAATATATTAAGGTCACAATTCCATATAATTTGATCACAAATTCTATATAATAGGTCACAAATCACAAATTTTACATGTCAAAATTATTTTACGGCCACAATTCAAAAATTTTACATGTCACAATTTGTTCATCGGTCATAAATAAAAAATTAAAATGTCACAAATTATTTTACGGTCACAGTTCAAAAAAATTATATCACAATTTGTTCATCGATCACAAATAAAAAATTTTACAAGTCACAAATTATTTTACGATTACAAATAAGAAATTTTATATGTCACAAATTATTTTACGGTCACAATTCAGAAATTTTATAAGTCACAATTTGTTTATCGGTCACAAATAAAAATTTATATGTCACAACTTATTCATCAGTCACAAATCAAGTCACAACTTAGTAGACGTCACAAAATGTCAAATTATCGATCACAAATTAACAATTTTTTAGGTCACATATTATTTCTTGGTCACAATTTATATTTTTCATTGGTCACATAAAGTTTATCGATCACAGATTCACCAATTTAATGGTCACAAACGATCAAATAATCTATGACCACCACCAAAACTTGTGACCATTACCTCATCACTCCATCCAACAGTACCACAGCCACCGTCGCCGCCAGAACCACCACCTCTCGATGGCAACACAATCTCAAACAAATCANTTTATATTTTTCATTGGTCACATAAAGTTTATCGATCACAGATTCACCAATTTAATGGTCACAAACGATCAAATAATCTATGACCACCACCAAAACTTGTGACCATTACCTCATCACTCCATCCAACAGTACCACAGCCACCGTCGCCGCCAGAACCACCACCTCTCGATGGCAACACAATCTCAAACAAATCAACATATCGCATAAAAACACCACATCATCGTGGCGCCGATCCACTGCCATCGAAGAGACCCATCGCCACCATCTACTAGCAACACCAACACCATCTAGCCGCTGCACCGTCGTCGCAAGAACCACCACCACTAGCTCACGACAACCGCCGACACCTCCACCGTTTCAAACAAACCAACACCACCACCAAATACCACTACTACTTTACCATCGCCGTCGCCACCACTTTAACCGTATCACTACACAATCGTTTCCATACACAGAACATCACACATGCACCATAGATCATCCATTTCAACACGAATTGCCCACCTCCAACACCAACAACTCACTGCCATCACCACCACCGCAATCGCAGTCCCACCACCACCACATCGCACCAATTGCATTCAACACCATAACAAACAAGATGAAGAGAAAAATAGAGGTAGATTAGAAATAAACCCAAATTTTCCCAGATCAACTAATTGAGTGTTTTACCTAACTACTGCCTCTGCCAACAGCGACGGCGCCACCAAATTTGCCCCAGCATCCAACTCCATCGATCTAATTTCCACATCTTAAAGGTCCCCCTCGCCATGCGAGCAAGCGCCGCTACTGTTCAGTAGCGTGGACAGTGTCGTAGCAACGTCACCCAATCCACTACATCAGCATCATCTCACAGTGGACTTCTCCTTTCTGGTGGTTGAGATAGAGCGCGATATAGTGAGAGTAGGGAGAGAGAAAGGTAGAGAGGATAGATATTTAGGTTTGAGTTGGAATTGAGGTTTTTATTTGTTTTAATTTTATATTTTTAAAAATTAAATTGTTAAAATTTTAATTATCATCTGATTTTTGAAATAAAAACTTGTGAATCTGAATTTTGAAATTGGAATTTTAAAATTCTGGTATGATGTAATTTCCACAATTTTAATCTACAGGAATATGCCCCAACTTGGTGAAAATTAAAAACTTGGCAAATATTTAAATCAAAGTATTAATAATTAATTTTGATTATATATTTCATGACATTCAAAACTTTTTATCAACTTTTCAATTACACATTTCATCAAATTTTATCAAAATGAAAAAAATAAAAAAAAATCAAAATTTTAACTACATCAAATAGGACCAATGCGCGATCAAATCATGATATTTTTACCCGCATCTCAAATAAAAGGAAAAGAAACAATTAATTATAATGCTTGATCAAGTTATTGAATAAGGGTATTTTAGATAATACCACTATTAATTACTTTAAAACATAAAAAAAAAAAAAAATCATAAACGGTACGTGTTATTCAATCGCAAAAGGACTTTGTCATTTGTAATTTTGTACATTCTTGTTGACACTTTCATGATAGTCAAAAATTGATCAGATTGAAAAATAGGTTTTTTTTTTTTTTTGTCATAACTGGCAAATTACAATATGTCAGTGTGGATGAATGTAGGCAATGGTGTACACTTTATCAAAACCTTTGAATAATATATGTAGTTTTCCCTTAGTACAAAGATAAAGTGTAATGAACTAATGATGTCCTAAAAAAGACCATTGAAAAGGGTAGCGTGCAATAAAAGATCAAAAAGCTGTCAAATTGACATTTGGTACTCTCTTTTGTTGGAATATTCATGGAATATAAAGAAGAAAATAAGAATCCAATGGTATAAGAAAATTTAATGAATATTTGTCTAGCTAACAAAGAATGTTTTAACTACAGATTGGATATTGAGAATATCTATAGGATCCAAGGTCAAAAAATCGATGGTAAAAAATGTTAACAAATAGAAAAATAATAGATTTTGTGGTGAACCGGCCAATTTGTGAGTGGAAGGGCCGATTCTTCTAACTTTTCAAGTTTATATGTTCAATTCGATTGTTTTTTAGATCGATTTTCAAGATTTTCAGTTAAGTCGACAACAAATGGTGTCATTTTGACAACAATGTTTATTAGAGAGTTTGTCTTTAAAAATATGGATGGTTAACTTTCATTATATATACAACGCTTATTTTAAAATCAATCCTTCCCCGTATCTAAGTAAACCTCGACACTTTCATACTCGAGAACTCGCAAATAATTAAAAATCAAAATTTTCCATAGCGGTCGATAAAATGTGCGTATAGTAAGAGGAACCTGAAGAAAAACCTGAAGAAAAACCTTCCAGAACAACCATAACTTTAGAATGTGTCTAAATCCAAATGTTCAACCGGAAACCGTCCGCTCCGCATACTAATCTTACATAGTCATTTGACTCTGTCAATTTCCTTAACAAACAGCACTACTTAAAAGAGCCGATTTTATTGAAAATGTGGAAAATAAGGTTGGTGGGAATCTTCCGAACAAAACTTTAACCTTCTGAAAAAAAAAATGCTCGATTACAAGGGAAAAGGGAAAAGAACCCTACGTTACGTAAGTTGAGTTCAAGAGCCCGTTTGGCAACTATTATTGTAGAAAAAAGAATTTTAAGTAATGATTTTTAGAAGACTGTATGGTTAAAAAATAATTTTTTTTTTACATGTATAAAATATTTTATTGTGTAAATATATAATTAAAAATGATCGCATAATAAATTATAAAATAATGTAACGAAGGTCAAACAAGCACTAGATATCAAATTCGACATTTACAACTTGAACACAGTACTTCAGAAAGAACGTTACAGCTTTTTTCCAACAAGGACCGTCCTACGTGAACTTGGCCGTTCAAATTTCAAACAGGCAATAGCTTTACCCTTTTCAGTTTTCAAAGTAGTTCTTTTGAATATTAAATGGGGGCCCACAAAAGAAAAGGAAAACAAATAAAATAATAAGGTCACGTGGTATAATTAACGAGCATCAATGGAAGAAAATTGCACTGCCAAAATATAACTTGAAAGAATGATTCTGCTCTTACAGAATGTCGGTTCACAGATGTGTTATCGACCCTCACAATGAGGTGGATCCCGAGCCAACCCCACCGATTATAAAATTGTTTGAATTTTTTCCCATCCCTCCTATGTGTGTATCTGTAAGGTGTCTGTAAAAAAAAATTCTGTAAGTGTAGCAAGTTTCAACTTGAAATGCTCCATCCTTTTCCTTTCTTTCTTTTTATCGTTTTTAATCTTGAAAAAGTCAGACAAGTAAAATTTGTTGGTGGTGTTTATATATGGCATGTTCGGTGTGGCTTAAAAATCAATTAAAATTGAAAATATAGTAGTTATTGGGTTCAACTCGTCTAATAAAAGTCAACAATAATAGTTAATTTTTCAATTTTAATCCGATTTTAATCTCTACCAAACACGCCCATAATTGCAAGCTACAAATGCTCAATACATAAACTCATTATGGGTAATGAATGAAAAAATTAACTGCTTTTAAAATAATTATGTTTCCTCATAGTGCTAATAATATATTATAATGCTATATATTATGAATATCATTTTGAAACTAAAATTTGTAGCTTTACATTTGGTGATGCAAACTGTTAATAAGCCTATGTAGGACTCTTAATCCAGATTTGGTTATTTTCTATTTCATATTCACTGTGAATGTCATATATTTAATTTAATTGTGCAAGATGAAATGAAATATATTAGCGCAGAAATTGGTAGAATTAAGGATGCACTAGTATACAATACATCTAGTAGAAATAAGAGGATGTTCTCTTTGTGTCTTGAGTTTTGAATTCATTTTGAATTTTGTGTTTTGAGTGTCCATGTTGAAATTGTTGAAAATGTGTTCTTTTTGACATTTTGAAAAAAAATTATTTTGAAAACACTCAAAACGTGTTTTGAAAATTTTAACTTGATTATAATTGAAAACATCCGAAAAACAAATTTATCGTTTTGGATTTTTTTTAAAAAATTTTTAACTTATTTTCAAAAGCGTGTTTCCGAAAATAGGAAAGAAAACGCGTTTTCACTGTTTTGAAAAATCAAAAATACAAAAGAACTTGAAGATGGTAAAAAGAACAAGCCCTAAGCTTTTGAAAAATATTGTGCTCAATATTCAATTAAATACAGAAAGTTTGTAATCGATGTAGTGTTGGGAAAATATTTTACCGTCATAACGATCATTCGTATTGGATTATCAAGAATTTATGAATTGAAGCGAAAGCAAACCTGAATTAGATATGGTTATTACAATGGATGAATCTCGGGGTTTTAATATTTCAAATCAACACGTAATTCTTTATTTCTCTCTAATAATGTGAGTCAGAATAGAATGAACCAAAACGTGTGAACCGAAAACCATAACCGTATATATACACTAACGACTCATTAACCTAATTCGGCCCATCATGAAATTAGGAAAATGTCTGATATCTACACATAAACGCTCACACTTTAATTGGACGCTTTAAAACTCAAAATATCGAAACATTTTTATATCACTTTAAATGAATTTAACCAAAATTGATAGTTTTTAATTTAATACACAATATTTCACATATAAATCCACATATAGATTAAAATCTTTAAATGTAAATTATAAATGAAACTCAACTTACTTATCACTAAAATCTTGTGAAAGCTATGAAGCACTAATTATTGAATTTTATAATTCTTGACAATTGACATACATAACAGTCTGACAATGATTTGATATATTATGATTTTGAACTTTCTTTCAAAGTTATAAATTTTTTTTTGACAGTTTTTTATGATGCTACAAATGTACTATTTGGGTTATACTTCCCTCTTGATCTTAAAGTTCTTGAACAACTTTATCTTATTGCATTAAAATTAATCCTAATTTTAGTAATAAATTACACATGATGGAATTAAAATTTAGAAGTATTGGAAAGATTTACTTACGTTATTTCATTTCGTTTCGTTTGTGTAATGGACCCTAAATATAGTTTAAACCGTAGAAAACACGTTATGCGGAAACTTTCAAATGCTTTAAATTTTGATTCTTCAATCATATATTTTAATTTAGAGAAGTACGAATTGCATGTATTAAGGTTGGATGCAGTTTAGGCACGCACCCTTTGCACCCATTTCCACCGCTAATTTTGGTGCAAAACATGTGAAATTATTGGATTTACACGCATATATTAGGGACAAAGCGTTTAGTCATCGTTTGATCTCCATTTTTTTTTTAAAATGCATTTCTTTCTCTCATTTTTTAACTACACATTATTTAATAAAATAATATTACATACAAATCCAAAAAAAAACCTTTAGTTTTAATCACATATTCTACGTCAATTTACTATTTCAGAAAATAGTTTACGCTAAAATTGGGGCTCAAACAGACCGTTGACATAGATTCGTCTAGTATGTCTTCATCATACAATAAACCACATCGAACGTAGGTCCAAGTGGAATGTTTTCAAAATTACAAAGATATTTTAGTCATCAAATACTTGGAATCATAGAGCTAGCTGATGCAGAGACAATAGATTTACGTGATATTTTAAGACGTCAAGAACGAACATATCCATTCGTAAACTTAATTTTATTGTTAAATTTATTTAGTGTCAAGAATTTGTTATAGTTTAAAATATGGAGACCTCAAAAACCAAAAAACAAAAAGAAAGCAAAAAGAAAAAAAAAAGGATCAAATTACTAATCAAACTCCTCCATTTACGGACTAGAGAGAATTTAATTCCAGTTCCTTCGAGAATCACTTTTTTGTGTTTGACTTGCCTATTTCTATAACAATATATATATATATACGGACTAGAAGTCAGAGTCAATATTATTTATACATTTGTAGAATAGTATACCTTTTCATACTCTTTGCCACCTAATATTGAAAATAAAATAAAACAAATTACTTGGGTCAATGTTGACTTTGATTAATGTCCACACGTAAAATGCAAATGGTCACAAGTATAAAGTATCTATTTTCTGAAATGGGCTGGGCTTCTACGAAAGCGTGTCAAAACTATTTAAGTCAAGTTTATGGGGCAACTTGTAATCTATATTTGGTCCACACTCAATTGAGGACTGCAATTGAATGAATTCTGTGTGCCGTTTGTTACACCACGGAACCCGGAATTGGGAAAGTTGGTGGAAATTTACTTAACCAACATTTGTTGACAATCAATCCAACTTTTTTGAAATTCCACTCACAAGAACCGTGATAGTATATTTGATTTCCTTTATTTTTCATGAAAAATATCATTTTTTTCATTTTAATTCCTACTTTTGTCGTGCTCGATTCACAATTTTTTCTATAAAAAATATTTTTTAATTTTTGGTTACGTGATCATATTTCCTTCAAAAACAAGGAAAACATTTCCTTTAGGAAGTGATCGCTTTTTTATTTTTCAGGTAATTAACTCTCTTTCTCTCTTATATTTACTCTCTTTCATATAATAAAAATGGACGAGTATAATATTTTTTGCCACAGGCGTCCCTTCAATAGGGGCCGTCACTTGTCGATTCGATAAAATATTATGTAAAAAATTATGTACAACAAAAATAATCCTATAAGAATTATTAATAGGGTAAATAACTCCGAGGGTCGTCAAAGTTTGAGCAAAAGTTTGTTTTGTCACTCGATTTTTTACTAGTCCCGTTGTCAAAGTTTCAATTTTGTTTTGATAAGTAATGATGATTTCACTGCACATTTTCTTATGTCGATAGTATGGATTTAATGGGACTTGTTAGTTGTTTAGTTGTGCAATTATGACGGAATATTGCTGTGTAATATTATAATTTATTTCTTATAATCTATTTGTTAAAATTTATAAATTATTTTTAAATGGTCAACCTTTATTTTTAAATATAACTTTTAATGAATTCACAAGTACCATCAATTTATTTAGTACTCATTTTAATGATTTTTCTTTTCAAAATGTCTTGAGACTTTTTGTATGGCCATTTACCCTCTAGCATTCAAGAAGTCACACAAGACATTATGGGCCAAGTACAATGTGTTCGTTTGAGAAAATTTTAAAAGTTGTTAAAAAGTTTAGATCAAACTTAATAATTAGAGTATGTCCAATTGATTTTATTTTACAGGAAAAATGTCATTTTTCTATTCAGATTTCTATTTTGGGTGTTTGATTGATTTTTTTTTTTAAATTCAAAAAGTGATCACATAATCATATTTTTCTCGAAAATGGAGAAAATATATTCTTTATGAAGGGCTAGATTTTTATTTTCATGCAATTAACACACACACACACACACACAAACACACACACTCTCTCTCTCTCTCTCTCTCTCTCAATAAAAGATGAACAAATATAACATTATTTAGTTTGAAAATTAAATCAATCAAACGCATTTAATTAATATTTTTCATGCAATTACCTAAAATTTATTTTCTCTCCACGTAAGTTTCATGGTTGCAATCAACATTTTAATCACATATTTTATGACTCATAATTTTTATCAACCTTTCAACCATATATTTTGTCAACTATTTATAAAAAAAAAATTTGTCAAATAACCCTAAAATAACATTAATATTGAACATTTATCAATTTTTATCAAAATTATTTAAAAAAATTTTGAAATTTGGCTACACCAAACATACGTTTGATTGGTTAGAATTAAACAAGAGAATTAACAAATTTTAGCGCATATTTATTTTTTAAAATTAATACATAGAACGTAGCTCTTATATTGAATGGTTTTTGATAATGTCAAAACAAAGACTCGCACGTTTTCATTTTTCCTAACCACTTCCAATTTGTTTCATTGGGTGCAGTGTTACCGGTAAATATCAAATATTTTTTGCTTTTTAAATTCAAACGAAATCTACCACTGTCGCATAAGAGATAATTTAGATAAATAATCAAAATAAAAACGACAGAAATAATATTTTTACGTGTGATAGAATTGTTTTCAAAAATTAATATTAAATACAAATCTCTATCACTTAATTTTTGTCGGAACTGACTGATTTGCTTTCTTTATCACTCGATAATCTCGGACAATGGATTTGGACGGATAAGTTACCAGACAAACGTACAACTATCATACTTTGCAAAAGAAAATGTCATTTTAAAATTGTGTACACATTATTTGACCAACTACTCCATTTTAAAATTGTGTACACAAGCTGCTTATTTAATGACACGATCAAGTACTCCGTTGCTTAAAATTCTAAATAATTTGTCGATTTATCTTGTTAAATGTCTCCGTCAAAAAGCTTGGCAGCTTGTAATAAGATGATCTAATCGAAAGCGAGCAATGCCAAATTAATTTTGTTGAGGCGAGATCGTTGATGTTTAAACTTTGAAGATAAAGTGAAATCGATCGCTACCATATCTCTATTCAAGTGCAAATTTATCGTCATGGGCGGACCCGGGGTCCAGGGGCTTCCCCCCACCCCTCTTCCAACTTTTGAGAATTTTTTTTTTGTAAAATCATTTTTTATATTGATTGAAATCTAAATTTTAATTTCAATCAAAGTTAATAGTTAATTTTAATAACATAT
>CAIGRO010027769.1:429-11001 GCA_903798355.1 Fraxinus baroniana
CCCCCCCCCCCCCCCCCCCCCCCCCCAAAAAAAATATAAAAAAAAATAGTTACTATTAACTGGCCCATTTTTTATTTTTATTTTTTTTAAAATCATCCTGTTTTGTACAATCTGCTTTTTCAATAATTGATGCGACAGGGATAAACTTAGAACAAATATTAGGAGCTTACATTTAAAAAAGACAAATGAGCAAATAAAAAATTAGTGTATGCTAGGCTTTTTTTGGTGGAAATTAAAATTAGCTATTTAACAAATTTTGATAAAGATTGATAAAATATGTAATTGAAATGTTATGAATTTCATAAAATATTTGAAAAAAATTAATTATTAATTTGAACTTAGATTTTAATTTTCTCCGAACAGTGTCTAGATTATATTCTTCTTTTCCAAATGATATATTTATAATTTTGAAAAATTAAAATCTAATTTTCATCAACACAAAAAGAAAAAATATCATTGGGTGTTAAGTAACAAGAGAAATTATAGGCTAGTAAATAAGAAAAATTAAATACTTGAATAACCGTCGAATCTTAGACTTTTTAAGGAAAAATTTTGGAATAAAACCTTGAAATTAGAAGCAATAGATTTTATAAAATTCGATATTATAATTATAGTTGTGTTAGATGTATATAATGATTTACATATACATGATACAGTAATATATGATTATGTTATAATTTTTTCAACTAAATAAGGAAAAAAAAAAAAAAATTCATTCTCTCTTATTGACATCTCAACTTACGTAAATCATTATATAATTTATTTATATACAAGTAACATTATTCTTTTAATTAACTATTGATCATTTATCGTTAATTAGCATGTTAAACGATTTTAAATCATAGTACTGTTGATTCTTTAGTTTCATCATATATCGATTATTATTAAACCTATAACAGTGTTCTAACGTGTAAAAGGTTCATTATTTCAACATTTGAAGCTCATGCTGAAATCTTGGATTATTTTCCATTTTTCATCTAAAAATTCTAGCGTACAACGTTATTCACCTAAACATCACAATACTCGGTTCTGATTTTTAAAAGTTCACATAGCAGATGAATATCACTATTTATATTTCTTACTAGGGGTGTCATTTCGCTCGTTGGCTTGAATGGCCCGTGGCTCAGTTAGGAAAAAGTCCGAGTCAGCTCAACTCGCGGCTTGGTGGAAGTGGGCCGATGCTCGAGTTGGCTCGAGTTTGAGCAGCCGACTCGTGTTACGGGCTATTTTCGACCTGTGACAAGTCGAACTTAAAATAAATAAATAAAAGCATAAAAAAAATCGTGAAATCGCAAATCGAATCGAAATCGTTAGTTTGAAACCGTTGGTTTAAATCCACGTGGACCCGCGATTTTTTTTCCCTCAAATTGAACAAAACCGTTTCAAAATGGTTTGATTTAGACTTCAACTTTCAAAAATCGCAAAAAAAAACCGAAACGAACCATTTTTTAATTAAAAACCGTTTTTTAATTTTTTAATTAAAAAATTAATTTTATTAACTTTTAAATTTATAGTTTTCACTTTTTAGAAAAAAAATACCAATTTAGCAATACAAATTACAACCAACCCATTAAAATAATCATATAAAATAAATTAAGTTCATCATTATTGGCCGATAATTTTATAAGTCCACAACACACGTTGTGGCCCGATATTGGATCTCACTTGTCTAATAAAAATCAACAATAACGATTAATTTTTCAATTTTAATTCGATTTTAATATCTACCAAACGGGCCCCTAATCTAAACTAAAATTAATCCTAAATCATATGAAAAAAGCATTTATTTTCAACAATCCAAATCATAATACAACAAAACTACGACAACAAATCATGCCCCACAACTTTAAAAGCTACCTAAACTCTCATTTCTCAAACATTTGACACTTGTTTGCCACTGCTGAACAAAATGTGATTTCCAATTGCAAATCGTTAGTCACCTTTTGCTAGTTAGTCTGCTAATTTGTACCTGAATCACCATTTCTCTTTTCTCTCTTGATAAGTCTTAGATTCTTATTCAAATCATTTTTTTCTTTTTTCTTTCTTTTATTTGTTGTTTTTTAACTTATTATACACTTGTGAGTTGTGATTTGGATTTTTCAAAAAATGACTATTTGTGTGCCTTGATTAATGAACTGTTTGTCGCTTATAAAGAATGAAGTATAGAGCGTGTTGATTGTGTTAAAATGTTAAAGTTTTCTAACTAGTACTATTGCATTATACTTTCGTAAAGTCGTTGAGAATAAAATTTGTCAATTTCCAATAAATCTAAACTCTATCATTCTTTGTACATTTAATCATATCATATTCGGTCCTTGTTTTTCAATCTCACTGGTAGGACAATATGAGTTTTAACCAAACTATTATAGCAAAATATGATTCTATATTTATCAACCACTATATGACAATATGAAATGCAAACAAGAAAATGTAAATAAAAAGGAAGAAAGATATATTCGTTCTATTAACACCTTTTAACAACCAATTTTGAAAATAATTTATTCACGGGTTTCGTGGGAAAGATGAATATAATTTAATATTTAACATTATTCGTTCTCGTTTAAATTTACATATTAACTTATTTTAAATATATTATAATAATGTCAATAGGTAAATCGCGGAATAAAACCAAACAAACCCGCAAATTTTGGTTTGGTTCAAAAAATAAAATGGTTTGATTTGATTTGAAAAAATTCCAAACCCCATGAAATGGGTTGAGTTGAAAATATGGCACAAACCGTTCAAATCAAACCGCGTTCACCCCTATAGCCAGGCCCAGCTACACACTGCCTTTGCAGCCTGCTGCCTGATAGTTATATAAGAAAAAATTAAAAAATAAAATCATTTATAGGCAGCGTGTAGCCGGCTCGGTTGAACAATGTCTGAGTCAAAAGTTCGGATCGAACCTAAATTTCTTGGTAGAATAAAAGCTAGACTCAGCTTGAACCAAAAAAATTCGAACCATTCTTACTCGAGCCTCAAGTTTTGGCTCACGAGCCGACTCGACTGACTCGTTGACATCCCTATTTCTTACCGACATTTTAAATATTCAAGTTCCACTCCTCTTCTCATTTCTTCAGAACCAAAAGTGTTTTTCGGTTTAATAATTGCAACGAAGTTGGACCAAGTGCCAATAACAAATAAAATAATGGAATTCATTAGAAAAATTACAAATGAAATTTTTCTGTAAATTCCGGATTTTTATACGAAAATGCCATGCATATCTTGAATTCATACCCAAAAAAAGTTCCGTGACACACACACACACACACAAATTATAAAATTTACTTTGATTTATAAGTAGACGATCTTAATGTGCAAAACGATGATTGTGTGAGAACTAATGAACTGTCATACTTGTCAAATAAAGACATGTTTGATGACCTTCTAAACTCGTGTATAAATAAAATACGGTCTTCAACGACCTTGTTTATTTTAGAATTCTATTCAATTTTACATAATTGTAGAGATGGCAATGTGACGGATTTAAACTGGACGGGGCGCGGGTGCAGGCCTGTCCCATTTTTTTTTTTTTTTTTCCAGTTAACTAATTTTTTATTTATTTATTTTTGTAATTTGTAATTAATTTTTTTTATTCTTAACGGGGCGGGTTTGGAATGGGGACATATCCACCCGGTCTTGCCACCCCGTCGAGGTGGGTCTTTTTCACCCCGTTCGGGACAGGTTGGGTTTTTGCCATCTCTACGTAATTGTCTTTTATTAACTGTCCACTATTTAGGAGACAAGTCCACCTTTGTATTTCAAGTCCAATTTTGTGAACTCTTGGTCGTTCATTAATATTGAGCCCCTAAAATTAATAAAGTTAGGAAATCCATCCTAGAAGTTTAAAATTCAAAGCCAAATTCTCTGTCAAAGATATGTACTAAGCGAATATTAAAAAGTCTCATCTTGAATGCGTAGTTATATCATAATAAATATTTATGTTAAATATAAAAAAAATATTTGTAATTTCATCACCATCCCTTGATGCAATAGACTCGATACGATTAGTAGTATGATTTGATGAATACAAAATTACGAATGAGAGAAAAATGAAAGACGAATACGTAAAATCTTGAACAAGAATTCTAATATAATAGTAGTCGTGCTATATGTACATCATAATTTACAAATTTGTTTATGAACAGATGATGATGTGATGAGATTTTATTGGATCAACTCCTCCACTTTCCTTTTGACATCTAATCAACCCGTAAAAAAAATAAAATATGTAAATAATGATTTACAACAAACATTTTTGTTAATTTCACACAATTAAGGATCTTTTGAAAACTTAATTTAAAATTAGCCACTTGTCCTTTAAAATGTCTATTCCTAAACGCAAGTAACGCTCGCCCATAAATCTTTATCAGAATCAAACTGACTTGGTGAACCCTAATTTCATCCTAATCCAACATCCCCAAATTTAAAAAAAAAAAAATTAAGATCACTCTGATTCACTCACCCCCTTTGAACCCTCAATTCATATAATATTCTATTGCAGACAAATTTCCATGGACTCCACCCCTATCCATCCAATTCAACTCAAACCCTCCACTTCCAAACTCCCCGTCAAACGCAAAATCCCCGATGCTACCCCACCCCTCAATCAGAATCCATTTATCCCGAATTCTCCCTGCGGTGGCGACGGGGATCCACGATCACCGCCCTTCAAGTTCCACCGGATATGGACCGAGCCGGACGAGATCAGGTTCTTGCAGGGTCTATTGGACTGCTCATCGGAGAATTTGACCTTCCCACGGGACCTTGGGATTTTTTATACACGATTCTCCAATACCATGTCGCAGCCTTATACGAAGTCGCAGCTATCGGAGAAGCTGCGGAGGCTCCGGAAGAAGTTTCGGGTCATATCGACGAGGCTATCTAAAGGGCTCGACAAATCGCAGTTGTCGCCACAAGATCGTGCGCTTTACGACTTGTCCAAACTGCTATGGCACCCGGATTATGCGGCCACTTCGCCATTCAGTGGTACGAGGAATGTTAATACTTACAATAATCATAATAATAGTAACGATGATGATGATTATGGTGGTGTTGGTGGTAATAGTGATGAGTTAATGAAAAAGTCGAGTCTCGTTGGGGTTAAAGTAGACTTTTTACCTACATTTCCGATCAATTTGGTGAAAGAAAAAGGTAACAGTATTGAAAATGTGGAATTGGATTGTGTTGATAATGAGAATGAAAATGAAGGAGGTGGAGTTGCGCATGGAGATATTTACCATGATGATAACAACGAGGACGAGAAGTTGAGTGAGGTGAAGGTGAAATTTGAAGGGGATGAGGGAATGCGGGATGGGCGAAATGGTACTTTTAGCACGGGTTTCAAGGAGGGAGAACCGGTAGTTGCAGGACAGAATGTCGATTTGGAAGGTGGGTTCCGTATCGGGTTTGAGCAACTGGCAGCAAAGGTGGTGATGAATGTGTTCAATGATTGTTTGAAGGAGGTGAAGAGTGGGCTAATTGGTCATGAAAGACCGAATTTGGATGGGGACAGTTTTGAAGAGCGGTGGCAGAAGCAAAGGATAGCGGAATTGGATGTGTTGGGACACCGAGTGAGGTTGGTTCTTGAGCACTCTATGCAATGAGTAAATAAAAAGCTGTGTATTGGGATTGGTATAGTAGATAAGAGCCCTCTTTTTTGTTCATCTTCTTGTTTTTTTATAGTGTTATCTTGCCCGGATTTGATGTTATTTTCTCCATTCAAAATAATTGTACATTTTACAATGCAACACAATGATTTATTAGTTCCCATTTCTATGCATTTCGTGTTTTTACTGTTGTCTAATATGTTTCTGCAATCTGTTTGGATATATTAAGTGCTTAACATTTGGAAAACACTCCCCTTGACCAAAAATCAGAAGTAACAGTGAAAGTATTTGTCGTCTACTGAATGTCAATTCCCTTAATATTTGCATCTGCTGCTGTATTCATTTTTATACTGGAGGAGGCCAAATGCCTATTGGGAATTTGTATTGGTTTCAGGATATGTAGTTGATATGCCTAACAACTGATATTTGGGGCATTAAAGTTTGGGGGGTGCAGTTTTATATAGATATTAGGATTGTGGACGCTATAGTTGGGCTTAGATTATGATATATGAAAGAAGTAGAGAGAGATTGGACATGATAGGTGTTAATATATGTGAATGTTTACAGGTTTAGTAGTCGAGGGATCAATGGAGAAATGGAAAAATGAGCTCAAAACAAGTCAAGATGTTGAGCTATGGACAAGAACAGAGTTTTTCTACAAACTATTTTGAATGGGGGCGAGGGGATAAAGAGAATCAAGCTAGCTATCCGTAGCGAAATAAGAAACTTTCTATTGGCACGTTAGTTTTCAGTAATTTTGACACATTGCATAGACAAAGGATTTTTTCTCTGTTTTATTTTAATAGCTATGTTCATGTCTCATCTTCTGGTGATATGGGTTTGAACAAGTTAGCTCTTTTGGTAGCTTACAATGGTATGAGCTTGGAGTTGAGCATCTATAGGTAAATGATCACATTTGGGATATCATATCAAGAAAATTTTTACCATTTCTCCAGAAAACAAAAGAGCGTGTTTTTGAATTTGAAGCACTTTATTATGGAGGGGAAGGCGAAGCGATGCTAATCAATGTTTATAAAAAGGTTAAATTGGGTACTGAGGTGTTTTATGTGAGGCGAGGCATTTTGGAGTGTTAAGCTTCATCAAATAAAATAGGTCAAAAAATACAAAAACAAGCCCATAATCAACTATGAACAAATTTGAATATTCATAATAGAACAATTTAAAGAATAACTTGTGATCATACACCATAGTAATCGAAAACAATGTTTTGCTTTTAACTAATGTAGGTTATAGTTTGATTGAATCAGATTTGATATAATTGTAACAAGTGTTTCATTTTATCGTGATTATTATTAAGTGCTTGACTCTTTGAAGATAAGTTTTGATCTAAGATGCTCGAACTCAGGTAAGAGTATTAGATATTGATATGTATCTAAGTGTTTGATTCCTTATTTTTTAAAATATAGGATACTGAGACATGATTAAAAAGAGTACATTTTGGATACGGGTACGTGAGTACATCTTTCATACTTCAATTTTTTTTATCAACCCAAGATGTCATTTTAAATATATCAAAATCAATCATTTAAAAGAAGGAAATAAGTATTGAATAAGGAGTTAAAACGAATAAAATAAAATTTTAAATTTTGGGGTTTAGTTTTCAATTGTTAAAAGTTAATCATTAAATGTTATATAAAATAGAAAATGAGGAACTTGATTACAATTTAAACTCAATGGAATACTAAGTTGCACTATATGGAATTCATTTTCATTTCATACAATGAAAATCGTAAACCATCGATACAGAGAAGATAGAAGGAAAAAAAAGAAGAAAATGCAAAGAGGAAATAGATGAAAAAGAAGGGAAAGCCTGTGCCGTCGTCGAAAAAGAAAAGAGGAAGAAAAAAAGAAAGAAAAAAAAAAGCAGAAACGGCGAAGTGTCCGATTGAAATTTGGAGGATCCGACACATATTCCATATCCATATCCATTTCGTGTCGTGTCCGACATGAGTACTTCATCCATTTCGAAGAGTCCGAGTATCGGAGGTTTTGTTTATGTTTTTCTTTTATCTAATATCAATTGCAGTTGGTTTAAATCTTAATTTATTACAGTTAATAAAGTTTTACATTTTTCAATCAAACTTAATTGTTAGAAAACTAGTTTTAAATTTGGGTGCTAGCTTTAATAGGTTTGACAATTGAAAAACATATATTACATTAATGGTGGCTAAGTTTTGTAGATTTGACAATTAAAAAACATGTTCTAAATTAGTGGCAAATAAATAGTACGTTTCAAAACCACTATGGCTGGCAGAAATTGTGAGCCGACAACCAAGTTTAGAGCCTTCCATGAAAGAGCACTTTTTGGAACATTTTGAAGAGAAGTCTATAATGATCGTTGATAATGTAGGAGACTTGTAGAATATGACTAGAATGTTGATAGAATATTACTTTGTATAAAAGAATTATAGAGGCTAATCCTAGTCATTGGATAGGATAAATCTCCACCCTCACCCAAAGAGAGTTGTGGCTATACAAGGCTATAAGGGCTCATTTGTAAATCATCCAAATGAGAGGTCCAAGTAAAGAGAGTTAGAAAGGGTTTGTAAGCACCTCTACTAAATTAGAGAGTGTTTAATACAAAGAGAAAGTTCTTCTCCCCCAAGTATTGTCTCGTAATATTTACCATTTTTCACATTTCTCCCCTTTAGTGAAAGCTATTTGTATACTTAAAATTAGAAAAAAGGAACATTTCTCAACTCTTTATACCCTAAGGACTTGATTGGTTCTTGTGTTCCACTCTCACATGAAACATATTGAAATTAATGAAAATTTCATCTTCGCGACTGTTTGAATCTCGGGGAGTTGGGCGTTTCTCATGTTTCGACCTTGAAACAACTTGCCAATGGTCTTATGAAGCTCCTCTCCACGACTCAAATCTATTGACCAACTATAACATCTCTCATGACAATTAATGCATCACTAAATTTTAAAAAATATTATATTAAAAGCAAAACACTTTTCTAATTATAAACATGTAAATAAATAGATATAATAATAATGGGGAAAGAATGACGAAATCCATCCAAACCGTCACTTGAAGAATTGGTGCTGCCAACCCGATGCTCCACTCCGGATAAGGCATTCAAATGCTTATGATTATCTGCTAAAGATCAAGCTAATAACTATGAAACAAGCAAGATGATATATGGAGAATTTATCCTCATAAATGTGTGTTACAAAAAATGCTCACAAAATCGTTTTGTATGCCTTTTTTAGATTTTTCAAGATCCCTCTTTTCATTTAAAAAGACTTCCTATTTATAGTGTTTTGGCCGATGTGGTGTTCGTTGGATCAGAATTACGTGACCTCATCTCCTTTACTAAGGCATCATTCACTATCTGTCATACAATAAATACATTAACAATGGGTCAGCCGCCCCATACATTAAGTGACACACTTGACATTTTTTATTACAAGCGTTACATCAATCATTCCTAAAAATTGTTTACAAATCTTGTAAGAGAGCTTTAGGTTCAGGAGCTTCGGATGAACTAAGGCCTCAGTTGGAGGAAGCTTTGTATCGGTCTTCTGTGTAAAGAGCTTCGTCTTCTTCTCTAATTTCTTTAGGTAGCACTTCGGCTTAATAGGAAGCATTTCGAATTTACGTGCTTCGGCCATTTAGGCAGTGCTTCGACACAATAGTTCCAACCATACATTTGACCAATTGACTCTTTGTTGACTTTTTCTTTCCACGTGGATTGTTATGTGGCGTTTTAACCTGAGCCTTGGTGGCGAGGCATAATAGATGGAAAACCCATTCCACCGAGAACTTGTAGACGTCTTCAGGTAGGTTAGATAGAGGGACCTATTTATGAAGAGTAAAATTATACACATTCAAAAAATGTAAAAAGCTCCATAGAATAACTTCCTCTGAAGGAGTAAACACGGTCAAGAATCAAATGTATATGCTTTCCAGGAGCAAAGAGGATGAGAGTCTGAGACCTATGTTGAAATTCTCTATCCACTTAATGTAAAGAATTTTAACAGTTCTATAATGCAGAATAAACACTTAAGGGATCAAAACAAAGACCGTAATTCTCAAGAAACGGTACCTCCAGCCATTGGTGTTGTCCACGTTAGGATACTGTTTTTCTCACTAGTTTGACACTTCCAAACTCCTCTCACTCTAATTAGATGGTGTAAAATTGAAGGAGATTGAATGAGTGAGGGACCAAAGTGTAGTATTTATAGCCAAGCTCCCATAAAGCTTTCGGTTTAGTTTACCAACCAATTGATGGTGAAATTAAATTCCATAAATGTTGAAATTGAAAACCCCATGAATGTTCGACCATCAATATGACTGTTGAAGGAAAGAAAAGAGGCTTCAACGGGAATGTGAAGAGACAGATATGTTACACTCAAAACATAGGAAAATGAGTATTCAAAAAGTTAAAAACTTTTTTCACAAAAACGAAAAAAAAACTCACATAAGCCATTTTGGCAACAGGCGATGCTTTGAGTATCTTTATCCATGAGAACTTAGATGTGCTAACTTTCGAAAATGAAGCACCGAAATAATCTGCCAATCGCATCAGTTGTATTTCCTACCTTGTATCATACCATTCCTTCGCCAAACAACGAGAAAATCAAAGATTTTCAATTTATCTTCGAACTTTCACATAATGATTATCGAAAAAACTACATAACAGTAAGTTCGGAGAAATTGATCTTAGCAGCAGCCTCAACCACAGTCATCTTCTTCTTCTTTACTTTCTCCATGACCAAGTCATTTTATACAACAGAAGCAGAATTTGTTGGAAATTTCGTATTGGTTGTGACCAATGTAAATAATTTAAGCGAAATTCCTTGTTTGGTGAATGAGAAATTAAGCCAAACTTAAATCGCTTAATACTTGAAATTGTTGGAAAGTTATGGAGAATATTGTAGAATATTCTAGAGATGGTGTAGATGAAAAGATGTGTCTTTTCATATGGAATAT
>CAIGRO010027771.1:0-16854 GCA_903798355.1 Fraxinus baroniana
CATCCTATCGTGTACTTCATACCAAGCACACACTAAAGCCATGTTTGATACACATTAAACTTTTCATTCTCATTCTTTTACTCATTTTCAACCACAAATTATTCAATAAAATAATATTTTTCATCGCATCAATAATTTTTCTTCTTTTTTAATTACACATTCTCTATCAATCTACTATTTTAGAATATATTCTTCCAAAATAATGTGGTTCAAACACACTAGTATCACAAGGAAATGTCTTGCCTGTGTTGAGAGGTGCAGAATTTATGGCCACTGGTGTTAGTTGTGCAGCGGATTTGGCCCACTTGGTACCAGTCGTTTCTCGACACCGTATCTCAGGTCAATCACAGAATCTCGTTCATTAGGTGGTCGTGATGGTGGTGGCAGATGTGGTTGGTGGTGCCCTGTATTTCGTAATCTAAAATGTGCTGGACTTTGAGAAGAGAACGCTGCTGCTGCTGCCATGAGGCAAATTAAAATGCCTACTGAAGTCCAGCAACCTGCAGTCGTGGTGGTGGAAGGTGGTGGGCGCTTCATGCGGGCAGGCTTGTAATAGGGAGAGGACAATGCAGAGTGTTTTGGCAGTGTGTAAATTGCAGAAGAGGATGGCAAATAAAGTTGTATATGCTATTTAAAATTCAAGCAAGTGATCCATGAACAATGTACTTAGCTCCATAAATGTTGTAATCAATGAGGGGTTG
The DNA here is from genome assembly GCA_903798355.1 of Fraxinus baroniana. Taxonomy (NCBI): domain Eukaryota; kingdom Viridiplantae; phylum Streptophyta; class Magnoliopsida; order Lamiales; family Oleaceae; genus Fraxinus; species Fraxinus baroniana. Next base: position 702 of record CAIGRO010027771.1, read on the forward strand.
TTTTGTTATGATACTAAAATATCGGAATATTGTGGGTGTAGCACACATTGAGGATGAGTTAAAGAGAATGATGACTCAGTTACCTTAATAAGAGTAACATGATCTCAATACTGACAAGTTTAGAAGAGGGAAGACATTTATCTATAAATGTGATGAAGTTTTAAGAAGAGATGTCATTTACAAGAGTGACACAATCTTGGTAGAGCACGACACAAGAGGAAGGATTGACAAATTACAATTAAAATCACTACAATTCTTAGGAGCATGAGTCGTATCTTATCAAGATGTACATTCATGTGACCCGCTTATATCTTGAATCGTATCATGAGGCGCTTTAGGACATCTTCGGGATGACTTAATGGAATCACAATAGCAATGTCCCATTCGTTAGTGCTTGTGTGGGAGCCTTCTAGGTAGTGATGACAAAAAACCCGCCCCACCATGCCTCGACGCTGCCCCGCCCCGAATGGGGAGAAAAAAATCCGCTCCAATGGGTTGGTGGGGCGGGACGGGGTGGAGAGGGGGTGCCCTGAACCCGCCCCATGAAGAATAAAAAAATAATTAACTACAAATTAAAAAAAAAATAGTTAACTGAAAATTTTTGAAAAAAAATAAATCATAAACGGGGCAGGAAAGAGGGCAAGCCCGCGCCCCGAACCCGCCCCGCCCTGTTTAAGGTGGGGCGGGACGTTGGGTGGGGCAAGGTGTGGGAGTGGCGAGGCGGCTCCATTGCCATCTCTACTTCTAGGCGATAAAAATAAGGTTTGTGTTGGGCTCTCAAGATCATATTGCCTTGATTTTTAGCAATGAATTGAACGGAATGATCAAAAGAGATTCATGTAGTGTACATCGAGTTTGTTAAAAGTAAAATTTAATTTGTTGTTATCGTGTATCGAGACCAGCATTCTAGATCTTAGTGCTTGCTTGGTGATTCTTAAAAAATTGTTCTTCTAAAAGTAGATAAAGTAAGAATCACAATTATTGCTTGAAATATACAATTTTTTAGTTTGAACCACCATAAGTAGCAAATCCCAGTAATAAGTAGAATACTATATGGTAACGAGGAAATTCTTTGGATGAGCAATGCAAAATCAACACATAAATAACTCTTCCTTTTCCTTGAAAACTTAACTCTTCCTTTTCCTTGAAAACTTGGTCAACTTTTTTTTTGTGCCAGGGGGCAGCACACAATGAAAAGATGAAATGAATTAAAATTTCACCAATGCAATGGTCCGTCTACAACAAGAAATTCCAAGTCAACGCTAGGATTTTGATTGATTTGTGCATCATTGCTAGTGAATATAAGTTAAATCATTTTGAAATTGCAGTAAGAGTTCACTTTAAAAATGGGTAATTACTTTTACTTAAACGTAAGAAAAAAGATGACATATATCCCTTAGAATTTGGTTTAATCTTGATTATAATACTGCACTAAATAATCTACTTTCATATACAGAAGAAATCATTCGAACAACAAGTATTGGCAATCAATAAATATTAGCCAGGTAAATCCAGTATAATCCGAAAATCATAGTATCGGGTTATACTTCTAAGTAATTACGTACATTGCAAATATAAGAAAGTTATACGCATGAAGAAAATCACAGCAGAGAAGAGCGTCTCATCAATCAAACCGCAGATTTATACAGCCTGGATTATCTATTTTCCAAGCAAACGACGCCCACGCCGAGTGACATCTTTCACTCGGATTGCCACCTGATCCACATCATCCTGTAAAGGATCCAATGCTTTGTTCTGCCTGCAATGTTAGAAGACATATCGTGTAAATCCTTGAGATTTCAAGAGATGGGGCGAGTAGGGAGTTCTTGAGGTTTAGTCTAAGTGCAAAACTCACCTCTCAATTTCAGAACCCATGTCAATAGCCATATCCTTAAGCTCTCCTAAAACATTACTTAAACCTGAGAGGGCGTCATCTTGTTTTACCTTTTCGACCTGTCATAATTCCATACAGAAACGTATCAGTTATCTATGCAAGCATGTGAACACACAGTATTCGGACATTAAAAAAAAAGAAGTTATATGCTTCGAGTGAGCTTGCACAAGGGATGTATTAACAAGTTAATCAAGTTACACATTTTAAACCACCGCTTAAGATTCAAAACACTGACAATCTGATTTCCCGCTAATTTAGGATTCGTTCAATTTGCAACATTACCCAGAATAGGAAAGCCAGCCACCAAAACAGAATTCTACCTAGATTAGGATTAAGAATACTAATTTGCATTCTATTTGGTAGAAGAAAACAGCACTGAAAAAGTTAAAAACGGTGGGCAGGTAGATCAAACAACGCTCCTTTTGCAAAATTCCAGTCAGTTCTCAACACCTTCACCCCTGACCACCCCACTTCTCTGCCACTCCGTTCATAATAGAAGACAGAAAGCTCAACAAGATATTCATCGACTGAGTTTTCTAAAGTCATTTTCAATCCATAAGAATTGAACACAGAACGATATGAAATTCTAAATCTATCTGAAGTGGAGGATGTAGAAGGATAAAATGTGAATGGAGATGGTGGATGAAGGAAATGTGGCAGGGAGATTGTAGGGAAGATTGACAGTGGCATTGGCATATATGTTTCGACTAGACAGGTCTGGACATGATTAAGGAGATGGAATGGAAGAATTGTAAGCTGAAGATAAAAAGATGGAGACGGTGGAAGTGAGCTGGCAGCGGTAATCTGGTGAGTAATAATAGTGTGGATCTAGTGACTGTTGCTAACAAATTGAACTATTGAAGGATTCATGTCAGAAGATTTGACAAAATTTACCCAGCTACAACCTTGCTGCCGGAACCCTTTACTCGGGCTTGGTACCTACTGGGGCTATGACAAAGTTGAAAACAAATTGATGAAACAAAATAAAATAAGATCTGCGAGTGACAGAGAGAGGCGAGTAGGAGGAAGACAGTGGTGAGGCTGAGGAGGATAAGATGGAGGACGTGGGATTTGCAGAGAGTTGCTGACTGTGGTCCATAGCTGTCGGCAGTAGTAACTAGTCAGGGTAGAGAGGATCAATTATTATAAGACAACCTAACGGATATCACTTTTAGAAGAGGAATGATAATTCTGAAAACTGCCCTGAATGATCTTTACTTAGGAATGGTGCTCCCCATTAGAAGTTGGTAAACCAAAAATGATCAAGGAAAGAGAAGAACTGGCCACTGTGTGAACAATGGGGGCATAATATCACAAATTTTAAGATTTGCATAACACGTACAGTAAGTTGACGAGCATGGGATTACTTCACTCTCAAGAAACGATAGAAGACTTGACAGCTCTTCATAGACAAACCTAGATTTTGCGATCCTTGGTAAGATTGGTTCAGGATGACGGGATCCATTTTTTATTGGAAAAGAAGGGCGACAACAGGATTTTTAGACCTCTATTCTACCAGCTAAGCTATCTAGACCAAAAGTGGTCTTGTATTTGAATTGTGCCCATTATCCTTCAAAACAGTATGCTCCTCGTGTACCCTTTGTATCATCTGTCTTGTATGGAGGGCTATTCAGACAATTATTACACAAAAACTTCAACTAAGAGAATGCAAAAACTTCCAACATTATTACACAAAAGAGAGACTCTAAGAGATACTTGAAAATTACAACTCAACTTTTGGTATAATCCTCCATCACAACATACCTCAACTTTCTGCAATGCATTCGTAGGTTCAAGAGGCGGTGTTCGAGATGGTCGTTCCTTTGAGGAAGAAGTCAATCCAAGCCTTTCCCTCTGCTCCAAGTGGTTACCTTTTCTATGCACCGGATCATCTGTGGTAGCAGATGTGTTAGATCACAGGTCAAAGTCAAAAGTCAAATTAAAATTAACCTACTCACCAACAATTCATATGCATCAAATAATTGTTTGGTATACAGTATTAGATAAGACTCGACAATATAATAAACAAAATTTTAGTTTCTTTTTCTTCCTTAATACTGTCCAGCAATTTTCAATTTATACCGAACATGACACGAGGCCACTGTTCTACACGTTTAAAACTGAAATTTTATCAATGATATTGACCAAGAAGACGACAGTACCTCGAGTGATTACAGGCCCTTTTATTGGAGGACCCTTTTTAGGCTTCCATGTCTTTGAGAATATGCCCCCAAGATTTCCCATCAGTTTCTCGCCCTAAAATCAATTGGTAAATAGCTTTACTCTAAATACCAATCACAGAAAGTCGATAAAGCATAGACAACAACATTTATACCTAATCACAGGTGAAATTGATAATGCAATCAATATAGCTGTTAACAACGTACAAACCTATAAAATAACTCTAAATTTTATTTTATTTTAATTATCCATCAGTTTAGTGAAGATTGAATAAAATGCGTCATGCAATAAATTAGTTCCTAGGGAAACTCCTAAAAACAGGATGAACATGAAGCGACATATAAGCACCACCCACCAAACTCTTATGAAAAAAAAAAGGTTAGCTACTTAGAATGATATTAAATTAGTAAGTCACTACTAAATCAAGAGTTACTTTCAAGATAAATAACTTTTTCACTTTAAAGTAAGAAAAAGTAATTAATCTAAACATGATTTGGAATTAAAAGTAACTTTTAACTTCCTTTCAAGCACAGCTAAACATGCTCAATCGTTCATGCCGAACCAGAATATGAGTTGCCAAGTTGAGAAGTTGTACCCTACTAAGGTCATGGTCCATGTCAGCAGCGACCATGTGGGTTCTCGTTATTTGCTCTCCCTGCTGATGTAAGGTAACTAAAGTTTTAGTAGCATCTTCCCTTATGTCCTCTGCAATCTTGAGGCAATCGTCAACAGTCTTTGTAGTCTCTTCAGCCTTATATACAGAATAATTTTCCAGTTCCTGTACACTCTGGGCATCGAATCCTCCAGAATCGTGAAAATCGTTCCTGTACCTGTTTCTTTCTGCTGAAGTAATGGAGCTTTTATATGATGTGGTTCCCTTAATCTCATCATCATCATCAAAAAGCTTAGTACGTGAATTTGGGGTAACTAGAGAAGGATCCGAGGAAGTTCGCCTAGAGGGTTCAAGGGTTTGCTTGTTATCCAAAGAATCATCATCAAAAGGGTTAGTACTGAAATTACCGGGGACTTGATCCTCTGACTTGTGTTTAGAAAACCTATGTAACGGAGATTTCTTATGACCAAACATTTTGTACCAACAAAAGAATGTACGATTAATTTAGGCTTGGCTTAGGTTCGTAACCTGCACGGTTAATCAACAAATAAAGTCGTCATATAAGACCCTGCTTACAATCGAGGAAATTGAAAACATAATCCATAAGAAACAAACAGGCCAAACAATTACCATAATGATTCATTGAGTTTAGCAAATAGATCAGAGAAGGAAAGCAAATACTATTCAGAAAAACGTAAAATCGATTATTGAATGAGAATCAAAAATCATACAAGTTAAAAGATATGGTACCACACTAATGAACAATAAGCTATAATGCAAAAACGAAATAAGTGAGATCGAAAATGTTCCAGGTCCCTTTGTTTTCTCAATGTTGTAAAGAACATGCTTCAAGGAATCAATCAAAGGAAGATATAGAAAACATTCAAATGAAAAAAAAAAAAAAAAACTAATTAGAAGGCTGCATGAATTGATCACACGACCCTAGGGCCCTAGCAGAATAGCATACCAATACCTTTGTTTGGGTAAACTTATTAGTAACTTATAATTTAAAGTCAAACATTAATTCAGCCACACAGTCATCGTGGAACCCACTACTTTGATAAGTAACTTGTAACTTATATGTATTTCATAACCCAGAGACATTTTCTTTCTTTATTCTTTTTCTGTTAATTTCTAGTAACTCGATTGAAAGGAGATCTTAATTAATCCCATTTCCTTTGATTAGCCAGACATATACTCAAATATCAAATCTACCACAATCCCATGAAACAATCAAGAAAGGGCGAAAAGGGTGCCTAAAACTTTCAACATGGTAGCAAAGCTATCAATTTTGACAAGAAAAAAAAAATCAAAATTGAAAATTAAAACGCAGATTATGATCAAGTTAATCTTAAAAAAAGAAGCAGCAGCAGCAAATTTAACCAGAAAAGGGGGACCCATACTACTGGTTTAGAAGAAGACTAAAAATTGAAGACTTCGAATTGATCACACGTAAACGGATCTTCATGAAACAAATCCGAATAGCAATCCAAAGAATGTTTCTCTTAACAGGAATAATAAAAGATGAAGACAGATTATTAAGCAAAAATACACACGTATACAAATATTCTTAACCATTAAGAAAGAAATATTGGTGGTAAATACCTGAAATTTCAAAAGAATAAAAAAAATGAAGACAATGGATAATCTTGGATCGGAACACCCAGAATAACGCCAGGAAATCTAGACAGAGAAAGGAGAAATGATATTTGGTCAAAGTGGGGAACCAAGAATATATATATATTTGTCAAGAGGGAAGTTGGAAACTGGTTAGAAATTGCAACTTGCAAAGAATAGTCATAACTCATTAACTCAACATTAGATATTATTTTATTCATATTCATATTCATGCTTTTCTTTATTTTTTTTATTATGTTATTATTTTAATAACGAAAAAATTTCAATCTCGCAGTTTTTTTAATGTAAATATCGATTGTTTGATAAAATCAAACTTGCCCTTCATTTGAGCCTGGTCCTGATAGACCACTTCAACATGGGAAGTGCTTAAAATTTGATTGTTTAATAAAATCTTAAAATTCTATCGTAAAAATTAAGAACACATATTTCGCTTCGTTATTTCTATACTAGTCGTGAAATTTTTTACCCTTTCGACATTTTTATTAATTTTCTTTCTCGAATCTAGCTTTTCACTTTTTTATTATTTTTGATATTTTTCAAGTACTTTTTGATATGGATGAGAATGGGTATCTTTATCTAGAAAGGACATTTTGTCTGTTATTTTTTTTTTTTCTTGACTACATAATTTATTATTTTTTATATAAAGGAAAACAAATAAAACAAATAAAACAAATCTAGAAGACGACGGGATGAAAAATAAAAAATAAAAAATTGGATTGATCAAAGAGAAGCGCGTTAAAGTGGAAGACTTTGAGGTGGGTCAAATGGTGCCAATTTGGACTTTTTTTAAGTATTGATATCAATGTCTCATTTAATTAACTGGGGCGGACCCATTAAGGGTGCCCCCACAGGGCTCATAATTTTTTGCCTTAAAAAATCGAACTCAAAAACTGTAAGCTTCGAGGCCTCGTGAAATTAGTCGAGGTGTGTGCAAGTTGGTTCGAACATCCACGACTATCGAAAAAAAAAAACATGTCATTTATAAGTTACTCAAGTGTTGTGTTCATCGACTAACTCCTAATGAATACATAAATCACGACGCTAGTGATTCCAGAACAAAAGGAAGAAATGAAAGAGGAAATACATTTTCCAATCCATTTCAGTTACTACATTCAATCTGTTGACTGAAATGAGCCGACGATCAAAATAACATACAGAACAAAAATCCGACATTCAAAAGAAATATGATGTTGAAAAGTTATTAATCTCGTTAAGCCCTTATTGGACTCCCATTTCTTGAAATATGTGGTTTTAAAAAATTTGATGAAATATGTGGTTGAAAAGATATTAATCTCATTAAGCCCGTATTTGACTCCCGTTTCTTGAAACTCTTTTTTTTTTTTTTTTTTTTGGGACAAACTCATTTTCTACCACACATTACATCAAACCTTTATAAAAAAAACTATTTAAAATCTAATTTTATCCAAATCAATTAAGGGTTAAATATGTTATTGAAAATGAGTTTTCAAAAAGGTAGAAACAAGGGACTAATAATATTACATATTTCCATAAAAGTAAAAGTAAATTTTACAATGCTAATAATATTAATATAAAATGATATCATTAAAATTAATGTTTAGTATAGTAGTTTTATAAGGTATAACAATAAAGTAATTTTTAGACCGGTTTTTGTCTATAACTTTTGAGAAATAGCAAAGTCGGTCCACCAACCAATGAATTCGATAAATTATCCAACCCAAGTAAATCAATCTAATGGTCTAGATCTAACAAAACATAATGATTAAAAAAAAAAAAAAGACACCTCTTCTATTCTTCACTCACCACTTATGTAATTTATTTTTAAAAGAAAAGTGCAGTTCATATGCACAAAAAATAACGGTTATCATGCAAGAAATCCATCTAAAGGGCACGCTTTGAGATTATCTACACCATGATTTAAAGTTATGGACTAAAAGTGAAAGATTGGTAGAGGTCAATTTCCCTTGATGCAATGAACAATTTTATTTCCATAATTTTGTGGATTATAAAATTGACTCTCTAAGTATTATTAATAATTCAGCAATCTTGATTAGCTATATATGATATTGAAATAGTAGAGATTTGAAGTAGATTTTTGAAATAAACTTTCTAAAAATTCTGGTGGATCCCACGAAATGTATGAATAATAATGAATATTTCTGTGATCAAACTCGTGCATATTACATCACACGTTGATAAAGACTTCGAAAGTGAAAACATCATATTTGATTTAAATCGTACATGGAATGTTATAAATATCACACTACTAAAGAAAAATTAAATTATTATTAAATGTGTCTAAAACAAAATAATAACTTGAATGTATCATAAATCAAACTTCAACTTGGAAATACTGAATTTTGGTAATTAACAAGTTTCCCAATCCAACTTGAAGTACTGATCATTGGTGTGTGGCATCAATTTTTCATTATATTTCATCAAAAATTCCTCTGCAGCTGCATAATTCTTGAATGAAACGACACCGTATGCTTTAGAATGGCCAGTTTCCTCGTTCAGAATAACCTTCACACTCAAAATCTATAAACAAAAAGAAATAAATTAACAGATAATTATTTTCAAAATTAAATAAATAGGAAACTGATAAGTACCTCTTCACGGGCACTGTAGAAACACTTGTGAAAGAGATAGTTCTCATCCATTCCAGGCTTCAAATTATCAACCCTAATTCTGCAACGTCCATCTTCCATGCTTTCTGCTGTTTATTTATGTAATGAAGAATTAAATTATTTTTATTAATAATTATTGAAAAATTCATCATGATTTAATTTATTTATTTATTTATTTTTTTTTTGGCAATAATCACCTGAAAGTTCAGCAGCAGCAGCAGCATATGGAGCAAGCCTAAAGATCTGCACTTGATATCCAGTGTTGAGCTTTTCCCAGATTTTTGCTTGATAGTGATTAATTTCACCAGTTGAATCCTCTGCTGCTAATGTAATATAATAAATTACACCAGCAGTTGGCCCAATATTAAGATTCACAATTTTCAAAAACTTCAAAGTTCTTTCTATTTCTTTCTTATTGTGTTGTTCTACTGCATAAACTGCTGCAATCTCAGCCCTCTGATAAAGATGATCTTGATTTTTGCTGATTCTTCTTATTCCGCCCAACAATTTACGACCATCATCACTTGTCGTCACGTAGAATCCCTATACACGCAAAAAATTACGTAGGAACAAAGAGAATATTTAGGGTTCGACCAAAAGTAAGTTATTCAAACGTGTCTGACGACGAAAACTTACCTGACTATTGTTCAGATCATCCATGTATTCGGAGTAAGTTTCTTGATCAAATATCAAGTCTTCCATTGTGACAGGGAAACAATAAAACTGCAATAATAGATGATGAAATATTGGCTTGCTTTTATAGGAGAATTCAGAAATAGGTTGTCCCCTTTTAAAGTTGGAAGAGGAGGAAAAACCTAGAAACTAAGACGGTGTCGAACATGGAAACAAATCCACACAATTTTATTTATTAAGGAAATTTACAATTTATTTTTCAAGTTTAGAAAATACAACATATGGGTTTTTTGTTAATATATTATATTAAAATTTAGGAAAAGAAGATAGTAAGCAAAACGTTATATATAATTTAATGTATTTGATGTGATTTGTTATACTAACTAAGGGTAATTTTGCCTCTATAACTATTTATAATTACTAATTTGTAAATTTTTCATGAAATTGTATTTTTTTTAAGAGCCTTGCTACTATGACAGGGTTGGGGACCAATCGATGATATGAATATATTTAGCCATTTTTGTCCTCTTGCTTGTGACAATATATATGTCCGCTTGCTTGTGTCCATAGAAACTTTGAAAACAAAAATCTACTAGATTTTCTTTTAACGGTATGTTTAATTGTCAATATTTTTCATGAAAAAAATATGTTTTTTCTACTTAATTTTCTACTTTTGTGCTGTTTGATTGACAATTTTTTCCACGAAAAATATTTTCTTACTTTTGATCATGTGACCATATTTTACTTGAAAACAAATAAAATATTTTCTTTAGGAAGATGTAGTTTTCATTTTTCAGGTAATTCACTATCTCAATCACTCACAATAAAAAATGAACAAGTATAATATTTTCTAAGTTGAAAACTAAATGTCTGTTTGGTGCTGATCTTTGGAGGAAAGAAATTCATTCTTTGCCCGTTAATTGTTATAGCATGACATTTTTGACCCATTCTTTCTTGACTGGGACCCACTGACCAGCTCCAATGGAAATATTTTTGTTTTTAATTGGTGAAAAAAGCAATACTAGACATGTTATAAATCAATCAAACATATTTAATTAACAATTTTCCTACTTCCAATAAATGTTTGTAAATGGATAAGAATTTCGTTTTAATTGAAAGTCGAGAGTCTAATGCTAACAAGACTCTATCACTTCAATTCAAATCAATATTTATCCGTTGATCAATTTAAAGAAGATCAAGCATATATATATATATAGTTATAGTTATAGTTATCTATTGTGGAATTTAACATGTCTCCACAAGATGATGATATAGTTGAATACATAAATCTTGAAATTCATCTGTTCGTGTAAATCTTAATAGGATCAAATTGCTCGTTTCAGCTTGATGACATTTAATACCATAACAGATCCATTTTAAAATATGTTAATATGAATAGCAAAAAATCATTACAAAATTAATTGTCCCTTTTAAAATCATTCACAGCCAAAAACAAAGGTATGATTAATCAATACCATGGCTCTCGTAAACGAAACTAATTTTTACTTATTTGCTCGATTAGAATACGAATAATCAACACTACGGCTCTCGTAAACGAAACTAAAAGAAAAAAATAAACTATCGCTTTTGGATCAGCCAAGTGTGTGTGTTGCCAAATTTTCCAATGGCCCTGTACCAGGGTATGCTGATTGTTGAACGCAAAATCCCTTATTTTTAAAACAAGAGTAGATTCGTCGTCATTTATTAATTATAATTATACAATAAAATTTTGTAAATTTCCATTAAATTATAATATATATAATCAGTCATTCACAACTATTAATTAAAAATTAAGTGAAAAGTTGGAGATTATAATGGAGCCCAAGATCCAAGAAGACTTGAGGATTGGGATTGTTTTATTACTTAATTATGTCATTTTAATTAACTAAAGTTATTATATGCTTTGTTAGGAGACAATGGACTAAGAGTGCAATTTGAATTCTGCCACTATTTGATTTAAGTAAAAAGGTTAATAAAAATTAAAGTTTATAATTAATTTTAACTACACATTTCATAATATAAACAATTTTTATCAAATTTCATATCTTACGTCTCATCAACTGTTATCAAAATCTACTAAAAATTGATTTATTATAAAATCGATTAGGGGCAGTATTTGGGATGTGAATGAGGTTCAAATTTGGTTTTTTTGGTTTTGATAATAAATTTTTTATCAACTACACATTTCATAATATAAACAATTTTTATCAAATTTTGTATCTCACGTCTCATCAATTGTTATCAAAAATTACTGAAAATTTGATTTATTATAAAATCGCTTAGGGACTGTATTTGGGACGTGAATGAGGTTCGAATTTGGTTTCTTGGTTTTGATAATAAAATTAGCATAATTGTAAGGCTTTCTCTAATTTGGATATTAGCAATAATCAAATATACGTAGATCAACTGTTAAGAGATAAAACCGCTAAAGAAAACCATCGATAACTTAACAAATCTTTATTCAATTCTTGATTTGATTTATGATAAACAGACCATTAATGAACACTCAATTGCTTTTGATGGTGGAAATGCCTATTTTTGTTGTAGTGATTGAACACTCAATTGAACATTTTTTTCCTAAAGAGAAAAAGAATGCAATAGACTGGAAAAAAAATATGTTAATTGGATTATTATCCAGAAGGAGGCATCATGACATTACTTAAGAAATGTCTAAACAAAGTCAAGGCAAGCTTAGGGCTGGTCAACGGAACTTCATGCCCTGCTCCTCTCACTGTTACATATGTCAGCCCTTCGTAAACTTGGCTCCAACCACCAACCTATTAATCAATTAAAACACAATAAAAAAAACTAGGATTAAATTAAACTACTTATCTCTGTATTCTTTACGTTAATGATTTAATGTCGAGTTGTCGACGCAATGTTTTGTCCTTTTACAAGGATAGCATAACAATCGATCGAATGGATATCTAGACGATTCTTGTCCTTCGAGACGGATCGTGCGAGTAAAGCTATAATGAGAAATAACTTACCACTTTTAAAAAGGTTGAATACTAATTTGCTAGTGTAAACAATTTTGAATACATTTTTCAATTGTCTATTAGGTTGGGGACTGCTAATGCAATTTCTTTTACTTAATTTGTAGAAAATAAGTGAATAATTAATTACATACCTTTTGGTTGTCATACCAAGCATACCAGCTGGTACTGGTCTTTAAGTTTAGAGCATCGATGGAGTAACGTGTTGCAGTGAGTGGCAAAACAGCATCAGTGTCACCACTGTACATATTAAGAAATCAACTGATTAATGCTCGTCTAGTCTCGTAATGGGGATGGTATAATACTGAACGATAATACACATAAAAATTATGGTAAAATTACCTAAACACCCATATTCTGATACCAGCAGCTATAAGTTCTTTGAAAATGGGAAGCATAGATCTAGGTGAATCAGTCCAGCGGCCTCTTATGACATCACTGCAAATGGAGAGAACAATCTGAGTGACGGAAAACTGTCCAAATCTTTGTTAAATTGTCAATCGACCCTAATGAGAACACGCGATTTTTTCTTAAAATTCATAGGCACCAACTCAAGTTGTAAAGCAAAAACTTAGAAAGTCGTGTGGATAGTTCTCGTATTTGGAGATCGATCGTACAAATATATAGTCGAAAAGAAAAAAATAGTGTTAAAAATTACGTTAAACCTGCAAGTAGTCCATGGACGTGAAATTCCAGTAATATTTGCATGTAAAGCCTTTTGTACCTCTGAATCATTCATATAAATTTTAGTGTACTTGACAATGCACTGATCGTTCCCTCTGAATGTCCAAGGCTACACATAATCCAACATGTACCAATATATATTAGTTATTTTTTAGTCTTGGATCAAGTTCAGCTAAGCTTTAAAGTTAACTTTTAAGTAAATTTACTTATAAGTGAAAAATAAGTTTTAAAATTTAAAATTAAGCTTACCAGTGGGATTTTCAAGTTGGTTTTGAGGGTGGTCCCAAGATCAGTGCATGGAGTTTGATAAATTGCATAGGGATTGATGTCTCCAAACTCAGAATATGCTAAAGCAAGCGCTTCATAGCAGTCATTTGATGGGAATAGGAATGAATCATATGGGCAAGATTTATTCAATGCTGAATATGTTGAATCCCCAATTAAACCATGGTTCCACCAATATTGAAATGTTCCAATATTGTCCAAAACATCATCAATCAATGGATTCCCTAGCTGCCCATCATCAAAATTTTGACACAAATAATTAGTAGTGAATCATACAAAATGACTAAATTACGATCTCGATCAAAAGTGTAAAATTCTATCGAATCAATTGAAATAATTGTCTAAGCACACGGTCCTAAAAAAAGGAGGTTGGACAAGGCCAATGTCGAGCCTTTCAATTCCCTCACCTTCGGTCCCTTCCCTATTACAAGTCCACTATTTCGGGGTGGGGTTGATTCGTTGAAGAGGGGTGCAAGGGGTTGACATTTAGGGATGATAAAATGAGCGACGATTTTTTGGGAAAAGAAGAAGTTGAGCTTTACTTTCACAATTTTATTTGAATTGAAAACGACAATATATAGTTTTTTGTCACAAGACAGTTTACGGCTTTATTTTCGATGAAATATGTACATAAATCATAAATGTAACCTAAGTGCTAGTTTATTATATGAATATAATTAGATAAATCTTACCAGGAAACCTTTAAAGTTGATGATGGGATTGTTAACACCCTTGTTACGTTGAACTATGATTTTAGATAGCTCGGGAATATAATGACCTGAAAATCAAAGCCAAACCAATGGAGAGTAAATTTATAGTGCATGTTTGTTTAGTATACAATATTAAATTGGTTTCGACTGTATTTTACTATTTTTTTTCTTCTCGTAGCACTTAATCCGCAGTACCAAACATGTCCCGAAGGACCTTTGGAAAAATAAAGAGAAAATATGAAAAACAAAATAGAACATTAAATTTAACCTGCATAGCTTTCACCAGCAATGTAAAATGGCCTCTGCTTATATTGAGGGAACCTATCAAACCATTTTATAAGGAATTTGTAGGCATCTTTAGCTGCATCATACAGTGCAAAAAAGTCAAATATTAATAAACTAGCAAGTTCATTTCTGGACAAGCTTAAAATTTACTTTTAAGTAGGCTTACTTATAAGTAAATGGCCATAATTTTTGTTGGTTAAAGTTGAAAGTAATAAATAGGAAGAAATTAAGGACCTGTTCTCTGATCACCAGTGCGCATATCAGATGAAGTATTGGAATAGGAGAAACCAACCCCAGCAGGAGAATCAAGAAAAAGCAAGTTGGCCTCTGAATCAAGGAAAAAAACAAGTTGCAAACTTACAAAATACTCTAGCTGCGGAAGAACTGGATTAATCGTGATTGAATTTCTCGCTCATGTGGCCATACATCATATATGTTTAGTACACAGTATCGAACACGTAGTAAATAATAGGATAAATACCATGAATTTCACTCATCGTAGTTTCTTAATCATGTCTAGTCATATCCATTAGTACATGCTAATCTTGCTACGTGTACCTTTGTTCCACGCATAAGGACTCAAGGTCAATGTCTGTCCATCTGGCTGCACGCGAAATGGCCCGACTTCCTCCGATGCCCCATAGGCTATAGACGAGCAACCCGGTCCTCCATTTAGCCACAAAACAAGAGGCTTTGATTCGGGCTTCTTAACCGCGGGGGACTCAACCAACCAATAAAATAGCGCACGACCCGCCTTCTGATCCACCGTGACATAGCCCGAAAACTGAGAGAATGTGACATTTCCCGGTTGCCCGGGCAGCTTGATAATCCTATCTCCCTCTTGCTGTTTAGGGATAGCTGAAGTAGCTGCCGCGCTGGAAGGTAGCCATAAGCATACGATAATAAACCCGAGAACAAGAATATGCGCGAGAGAGCAAAACGAGCAATTCGAAAGCTCTCTCATTGTCAATGTGGTTGATTGAACTAAGCAAAAGCTAGGTTTTGTTACATGGTTTTAAGCAAATTTAAAGAAGATGATGATTAATTGTATATTGTAGAGTGCAACCAAAGGGAGTTTCCGATGAACAAGGTTGTGATCATGCATGCATTCACACGCATGTGAGTGAGTGACCAACATGTCATTCTTTTTAATTAATTTAATACGGATCCCCAGTTCCTAACCATCTCAATTGTCTATTTTATTCAGTTTAGAAATGACAACTAACAAACATAAAATGAGTTCGTATATACAACTTTTAGAAACAACAAAAAACTATATATGTTCCAATTGTGGCGGATCCAAGAATTCGAGTGAGTTATGACGGATTCCGGCAAGCGCACGACCGCTCGACCGGTCGTCCAATATATGAAAAAAAAAAAAAAACAGCGGAGCCAGCACGGATGGCGCTTGACCTTGACTCACTGGGTGGCGGCTTCATCCCTGATTTCGAATAAATTTAATATCAACTACATATATTCTCCATGTCGACCTCATGTGACAAATTAGTTTTATGTACCGTGATCTTCCTCTTCTACTTGGACTCAAGACTGACAATTTTTATCAATTTTTAATTATACATTTCAATGATTTCATCAACTTTTTTATAAAAATTTATTAAAAATTCGAT
>CAIGRO010027802.1:0-22722 GCA_903798355.1 Fraxinus baroniana
TTGCATACTCATCCCGTTGTCTCTAAGCTGGATATAATCAAATGTATTTCATGTATTTATTATTTTTATATTATACTCCACATCTCAAGACTAAATAATCACTCTTTCTTTTTTAATCATATATTTTGTAGGATTCACAACTTTTCAACCACTTATTTTATCAACTTTTATCAAATTACATTAAGAATTTGATTTTAATCCCCACGAGATGGGCATAGTGTCATCGAATTATTAAAAAATTGATTGTTTCATGCATAAAAAATCAAAAGGACAAAGTTGGAGCAAATTATAAAACTGACGACTCATATATCAAAAAGATAAGAATAGGAACCGAACAACTATATTAGGCAAACCTTAGGGTACTTTGTGGAATTACAATAAAGTAATGGGTACTAATTGAGTTAGAAAGTCTTCTGGTCAGATACATCTGCGTTCGGAAGAGGTGGCTGTCCGAAATGGCTGTACACTTGCCTAATTCTGCACTGTCGGCGACGGAGGTCTGCTTTCCGGGGGCTTGGCTGCCAAATCAACGGCTGGGAACGGCTGAACTTCGTTTTAACACTCCCTTGAGGACACTGAAGATCCGTACGTCAGCGCTGGACCGTAACAGTATTGGTGGAGGCGACAATAGCAGTAAGAAGGCGGCAACACCTAATTTGAATTACGTTGTTCCGCTGGACAAGTCCTCCTGCATCACTCGCCCCCTTGCCGAGATCTTGCGAGACCTTAACAAGAAGATCCCTGATAATATCGTCAAGAATCAGGATGATCATTCTACCTTTATCCCCTGGTAAGTAAGGATGAAAGTATACCAATTATTTTTACATTTTTAATTCTTAGTGGCACTTTAATTTTTTAATTTACATGCTACTAGTGTTATTGCGCGGGTCTTTATTGTTGCTCTGAATTTCTGATGATAATATTGTTCGCCTCTGCCTAGGTACCAGGCCAACCGCATGCTGAGTTTTTACGCCCCAGGTGAAGTTTATTTCCATCAATTTTGATGCTAATTACACCAGGAATTTACCTGATATATCTTTGAATTAGTATTTGTGTTTTCTTCTATTTCTCATCTTCCCTTAGAAATGATTATGGTAGACTTCATACAAGACTTCAAGTTCAGGATTCTGTAACTGAGAAATAAGGGGAAGTAGAGATGAGAATTGGAGAACTCTAATTTCTCATATTTTCTGAATATGGTTGAAATAAATGAAATGTCAATGGCTAACCACATGGAAATGTAAATGTAATTGTTTAATTTTTTTTTTCCTTGTAAGCCCGTTTTCTTGTTTTCAGTTAGAACTGAACAAAATTAATTTAGCATTTCTGTTTTCTTTCTCCTGGAAACCCCATCCAAATGATTTAAGCCCAAAAATTTGTTCTATAAGTTTGGCATTCAAAGAAGATTCTACATGACTTTATGAACTTCACAGGTTATAAGGATGGCCTTTATAGAAGATTCATTTTAAAGTGTAATAATATCGGATGAAAAACATGTTGATTAGGGAGGCGACGAAGAACCCATAGTGTTTAAGCTCCATTTGGTTGTATGTAAAATTTTGTTCATTGGAAACACTTCCATGGTAAATATTTTTGAGGTGAAAAATATGTTTGGTTGGCAAAGAATGATAGTATGTGGTGGTGCTATTGATTTTATAGTTGTGGCAGTTGTCTTTGTTGCCAAAAGGTTGCTTGTGACTTGTTAGTGGGTGGTGGTGCTACCAACAGTCTAATAAGCGTGCAAGGGAGGGCATGATGGTGGTGGTGGGCGTTGGGTCTGGATGAGGTGATTTATACTAATTGTAAACTAAACCGAGAACCATTAACCATCCTGTATCCACCTGCAAATTCTGGGCTTGTGTTTAACAAAATTAAACTAAATAACAAGTGGTTCATCTATTGGTCATGGTTGAATACCGGCATTGATAAGATTTTGGCGGTTCAATGTTTTGGATATTGGATGAACATGTAGTAGTATTTCAGAAGACCAATATACCTACCTCAACTATGCTTTGTTGGTTCTTATTGTTCTCAAACACCTTCAAACCACGGAAGGACAGATGAACCATATACCATAGTCCTGAAAACCGCACATAATCATTCCAATGGCTGATTTTAACCATATTATATGTGCGTTGCCTCTCTCTTCAAAGAATTTCCAACCTCTTGTCCTGCTCATTGCCCCTACAACCCACCAAAAGTGGAATGTACATGGCCCTCCGTTTCTTTTTATTTTTTATATTTGTTTGAGACATATAACATGTTATAGACTGGTCTTGGTCAATAACCCAGAATTGGGTCAATGGAATCGAATTTGATGAGTTACCTAAATTGTCAACAGAAACATAATTCTATGCTAGACCCTGTGTTTCTGGACAAATTCCATCATTTAAGGGGTCAAGCTTGCATTTATATTAGATTTTGACCTTTTTATGGATTATCTCTGTGAATGTTACTTATTAGTCTTATGGTAATTTCTAGAATTTCCTGTTGCGCCAGAATTTTTTCTTTTATTAGTTTTTCATGTTTCCCTCTTATTGTTGCATTGTATGGATACGACCACTGAGGTCTGCCACAAAGGGGAATTTATTGAAAGAGAAAGAAAGAAAATTGAGTTTTCTCAATTGTGTGTCCAAGTGTTTGGTATTCAATGTGAAATGAGGCTAAAATAATTGGGTTTCACATGATTCAAAGAGTTTTTGACTCTTATTTCTCAGTAATCACGAGGAAATCAACATACGGTACAATTTATGTCTCGATATTTGCATATGTGCTACCTTGCAAGTTGGTATTGGAGTCTTTTTCACTCTTGTGAGCACGTTGCCAAGTAGATGTCAAACTGCAAAGTATCACTAAAAGGATATCTGGACGTGCAACAAGAGAGGACTCCAAATCAGTAGCCTATGGATAAGGAGTCCGGCAACAGCGATTAAGGTCCATAGGGATAATTCTAAGGCCCAAAATTTTATTATAGATCATTCTTGGTTAAAGATCTAGATTTTGGTCGGTGGAGTCAAATTTGGATAATCACCTCACTTTTTCACATTGAAATGGTCGGCAAAATTTTTGTTGACCTTAAAGCCATGTGAGTTTTGGGCACATTCCATCATTTAGGGCACTGAACACACATTTTTATTATGAAATTGCGATTGAAAATGAGTATGAGAAAAAAGAGTTTTGAAAAAATGGTTGTCAAATTTTATATATATATATATATCTAAGGTCTTTTGAAGTGGTGATTACCGAATAAAAAAATTGGTTCCTAATTCTTGGTGTTCAACATAAATTAATTAGTTCAATTCTAGATATTTTACGTGAATCAATGATTTTTATGCTTATTTTCTAGTATTTGCTTGTTAGAACTTGAACTAGAAAATTGATCTTTAATTTTGTATTTCACGCTCTCATACACGCTTGTCTGCATCATGATTCCAATGCAAGGTTATATCTACCATTGCGACTAGTCTTTCTTGAATGGGATCAAGTTCACGTGTAAGAAACTCAAATTGCATGGAACAAGAATTAAAAAATGAATTATGGGTTTGTAGGATGCCTTAAAATCCTTTTATACACATGATTTAGATGGATCCATTGAATTTGATATAATTCACTATTAACTTGTACTAATTTCTGAAGCTGCTTGGATCCAACCCAACCTGCCCATTTACCACCCTCGGTGACAATGGAAATAGGAGTCATGGTTATACATTTAGAAATATTTACATCTAAAATATTTTGTGCAAAAGCTGAATTTGAATTCTTGAAACAGGAATAAAGTTGAAAAACTCAAAAATTTGTAGAAAATAATTTATTGTATTGAATTGGTTTTTTGAAATAATTAAAAAGCTTTTGTTTATATTATAGGTAAAATAATCTCTTAATCTAATAGCTGAAGGAAGATAAGTAATTAAAACCTTATAGACTAGGGATAAAAAACCTAAAAAAATAAAAAAATCCTAATCTAAACAAGAAATAAAATCCTATTACAACAAGAAATAATTCCTTGTCCTATTTGTGATAGAATTTTTTAACATCAATATCTATTCCGCCTCCTACTCTCTCCCCTCGAACTTAGTATGATGACGTTCTTTCCCACAAAAACTTCCCTATATGCTAACCACACATTTGAGCACGAGGAAAATATATAGGACCATAATAAAAGGAGTCTTAACACTGTTTTTGCAGGTTGGTGTGGAGAAATACGCGATGTTATATTTGCTGATAATGGAAGTGTGACAGTGGTGTACCGTGTAACTGTACGAGGTTTGGATGGAGAGGTATGGTTTCTTTACATGTAGTCCTCTGCCACCTTAGTCATTTTTATATCACTATATTTACTTCTTCGATCGTAGGTTCTTGTTTTTATTTTCCAGTTAACACAATTTTGTGCGATCTTTAAGCTTTAATAGGGAAAAACAGCTAAATTTGTACCTGAGCTGGTAGTCCAAAAGATATAGTGACTTGAGCTTAACGCTACATATTCATCTATCCTGGAATTTTCCATTATGCACTTTATAATCAACAGTTGTTATATTGGAGCCTTTAATTATTCCGAATGGTTAATTCTAACGTAATCTTTCTTCTTCTTGAGTTCACATTTCCTGGGTTCTTTGGGGGATTGCTGCAGAAGCTATTCCTGTATAAAGGAAGACTCCAGTGTTTCTTGATACAGCCAGCCCATACCCCTCACATGAAACAACAGACCATAAGGAATAAAAATAAAATACTACTAAAAGCTTTCAAAAGACTATATAAGACAATCATCGTTGAAATTCTTTTGTTGATGTGAACTTTTGAACTAAAACTGTGTACTTCTAATCTTAGGTATGAAATCTAGATCTCCTTGAATGCCTTTTACTCCTGGAAAGCTAAATCTGCCTTATGTTTTAAATTCACAATCCAGCCCTAGGTAAAACTAAATTGTCCCAAGCAAAGAAAGATGTTGACAATGCACGGTCAGTGATATTCGGAAGTCAATAACCATGTTTGAACTGTGAAGTATAGATTTTCTTTCTCATAAAAAATTCAACTCATATCAATATTGTATTAGAACCCATGACAAAGTTTTCATATCATCTACATGGGTGGACAAAAATGTTGTCTCCTTAATACATGGCAATCTCAAGTTTATTTCCCTTTCAATTGGCAAGTATTGCATTATACTTTAAGCATGTTTCCTTGTAATAAATTACAAAGTTAATACGTAATGGGAGGTGACATATTTGGAGAGGTGTTAGGTTAATTTACCTTTCAAAGTGATAAGATAGTGATTGTTGTTTGTAGGCGGTGTTGGATGGTGACTTTTTGATTTGTGTACAGGCTAGGGGCAGGGAAGAAGGGAAACTGTTGGACTTTGTCCTCCTTTTTCTACTTTCCAACTAGTTGAACTTGTAGAAACGTGAAAAGCTTCAGTTTTTTCAAGTCATCCAAAATTGTGTCAAGTCAAATTACGATATTGTGTTTGGGACCAAGGGTGTAAAATTTTATAAATCGAACTACAGTTCACATCAAGGAAACCTCATAATGAGGATCATGGCTTTGTTAGGGAAATGGCCTAGAGATTCCCTTCAGCATATTCTTCCTCACGGGGTAGGATTGTGTGGAGCAAATAATGATATGAACCCAAATGGTTGGAACTCTAGAAATATTTTGACTTAATTCAGAATCCTGTGAAAAATTGTATCATAGAGATCTTTTTCTTCCATTTATTTCGCAAAATGAGTTCTGGGAGCAGCAGACTTGTTTGATAAGTTCTTCTGCTTTTGCTCACAGATTTGACGACCTTCCATTTTAAGAAAATGTTCCAATTAACTGTCAACAATAAATTGGAACTTCAGATTGATTGTAATTTGCTGGATAGTGAAATTTCAGATTTGTCTTCTTTGTTGGCTATCCTTGATAGCAGTGTGGAGCCTTTTAGATAAGAAGAGATTGTGGTCATTGGATTCTATAGTATCTTTTCTCGTAACTCATTTTTCAATTTTTTTATTTTTATATTTTATATAAAACACTAGGCAGTCTGGAGGGTTTGGTGGTGCTTCAAGTCTGTAGAAGGGGGCATCTTCTTTGTTACTAGTGCAAAATCAGTTGCTATTTCAAAATTATAATCCGGGTCTTCGTTAAGCATTCTTTAAGAGAGCTTCTTTGGAAATGTTCTAATCATTCATCTGGTATCCATAGGCAAGGGGGGACATCCGGAATCATATTGTTCCATGCTTTAACCGATTTGCCTATTTTTTCTATTCCTATCATTCAACTGCACCCATAGAGCTATTCTGAGTTGGTTTCTAATGATAGCAACAAATGAATGATGCAGGCACATCGTGAATCGACTGGAACAGTATCAACTGGCGATGGAGATATTACGGATCCCGTTGCTTCAGCAGAGGAAATAGCGTTTTGCAGAGCATGTGCTCGGTTTGGTCTTGGCTTGTATCTTTATCATGAAGAGTAGAAGCTCAACTTTTTCCATGCTAAATTTTCGAATGTTATGTGTGCTTGATTTGACGAATGTGACAATAATATATTTGTTTTCTTGCTCTTAGTCCTAGTCGAATCGAATAACACTCATTTCCAGATTTTTGTATCTACTATATTGGATTGCAGACACCAAATCTCGAGGTTGAGGCAGTTGTAGAATTGATTAATCTTAGTCACGAACTATATTCTTTGAATCATTTTCCAGCAGCATAAATTTGGTCCTACACTTTCTTCTGTCTCAGTATTGATCATATTTTATCCTATCCTAAACAATATAAAAGAGCCAGCCTCCCTTGGCACGCGTGTCGCAACCTTCTATCGTCAACCATAACGATGTCGTTTTAGAGGATTTTTCCAAATTCTTTTCTATTCCGTCTTCATGTCGGCACTAAGAAGCGTAAGAAGAAAACGTACACCAAGCAAAAGAAGATCGAGCACAAGCACGAGAAGGTCAAGCTCGTCGTCATCCAGTTCTACAAGGTCGATGACCGAGGCAATGTCAGAAGCTCTCTTTCAAACCCACTCTATGTTTTGATATCTGATTTCATTATCTTTCTTCCTTTCTTTTAATACAATTTTAAAGTGTCCTCACAATTTTGGCCTTCGAAAATACGGGGTCGATTCTCTATATTTTTCTGTAGATTCAATGGGTTTTATAGGATTTGGAGTTGCTTGCAAAACCTGTGGCTGGAAAGGTTTTTGGAGTCTTGAAGCTCGATAAGTGCTCAGGATTTTCTACTGCTGGTCTCGTACTTATCGGCCGCCTTTGCTGGTTAAAAAAAAATGCATACCAAATATTTTAGATTTTGATTTTGCTGAAATTTTTATGATACAGAACCCTTTTATCCTTGAAGATTATTTAGTATATCAAATACTGTTCAGTCACTCGTATCACAATGGAAGCTGTCACTCATAGCACAATGGAAGCTAAGGAATGGTGAGTGCTTTTAGGATGAATTGAGTGGTATTTTTCTCGGGGTTGAAAGGTTTTGATATTTAGGGCGTGTTCGGTAGAGATTAAAATCATATTAAAATTGAAAAATTAACCGTTATTATTTATTTTTATTAGACGAGTGAGACTCAATAACGACCATATTTTCAATTTTAATTGGATTTTAAGTTGTACCAAACAAGCTCTTAATTGGATTTGTAAGAAATAAATAGTAGTTTTCTAGAATGGGAAAAAAATGTTATTGGAATCGGAATCATTATATGTAAAATATGCTAGTAAATTTAATTGTGTTTGTGTTTGTTCTTTCCCCAAAACAGTTGTTAATGTTGGGTTTTGATGTTATGATTAATAGATGCTACAAACACAGCAACAGGCTGAGAGAGATGTTGCAATTGCTCGTTTACAACAGTCATATTTTCTTTCCTTGAGATTGACTGAACATAAAGGTAAAAAGTATGAAGTCATAGAAGAAACACAAGTTTTAGTGGGTGTTGTGCAAGACGCTGGTCAATTTATTTCACCAGAAAATCTTTATGTTCCAAGCACGTACCCTTTTGGTCCAAGCTTTGATGCTCAAGAATCAACGAGGTCAAATGTTCTTGTCAATTCTCTTATGTCTTTCCCAGTCCCTCAAATTGGATCACATGGGTAGGATAATGGGGAATTTTTCTTTGGTTGCTCTCAACATGCTTGCATTATTATGTCTTAACACAGGGACCCGTGTTTTCGTGCGGTACGGAGACACATATCGTGTCTCTGTGTTGGCGTTTCTCCTTGCCCGTGCTCCGTGCAGAGACATGACCCATGTCTCCGTGTGGCCGTGTCTCCGTTAAGCATAGAGAAACTGTTGCCCCTGAACCCCACGACCTGATCGATCATGTTGATCACCGTCGGGAGCGTTGCCCCCGGACTTTCGAAGTTTCAGTTTTTATGGCTAATGATACTGAATTTACTTACATATATCACACATAAAGGAAATAAAAAACATTTGCAATAATATATTTTAATTTTTTAATTAATTTTTTCAGCGATTGCAAAAAGTTAAGCAATTGGAAATACATAATTAGATCAGAATGCAAGTTAGATTCATCTCTATTACTGGAGCAAGTTTTAAATGTTAACATTGTAGTATGTTTTGACATAATTTATTAAATGTATAGCTGAAATTCCTTGTGATTTTGGAAAATGTTTGGTATAAATCTGTTAGTCTATTTTTGTGCGCTAAAATCATGTGCGATTTTTACAGTTTAAAATTAGTTTGTGTAGAATGATCAAAAATCACTTCACATTAATACGTAGCCAACTACACTACAGCACACGTGCGTCTCAACTAGTTTTTCTTAAAAGAGCACCTTTTAGGTCACTTGTAAGTTTAACCAAGCATGCTTATACAACTATTGAGAAAGCAGGTTTTGTAGTAGTTTTTACTACTAGACGTGATAGTTTATAATCTAGTTAAAAACACTTTTTTTTTTTTTTTTAACTTCATATGTGATTTAATAGATTTTATAAAAAAAATTAATTTAAATAATTGTTCAATAAGTTATACATTGAACGTTATTTGTTATGATTGGAAAAAAAATTATTATCTGAAATGTTAATTTCACGGATTCATATTATATTTTCCTTTTACTAAATTTTGTAATCAAGCTATGAAACATTAGTCGTCTTTAATTAAGGGGTTCTTTAGTTGTGTTTATTTGAAAATCAGTTTTTCTTGAACTCATTTTGAACTATAAATTTTCTCAATAAACGTTTTTTTTTAAACACAGATTCTTCAAAAACATCTTTGCATCTGTTGAGGAAACGTACGTATGCAAGGACAAAAGAGTATTGGCATAAAAATGTTAGTGAAAATTTTTCTTTGTTGAAATTGGTGAAATCAGCAATGGAGTTTGTCCTAGTAATAAGAATTCTGGGTAACAAATTACTCAGTCTTGAACAAAATAACTTTGACCCATGTTTCAATGATGTGTTCCCCTTTCAGCAATGAACATGGTCGATATTATTGCGTACTCTGAATTTTCCCTACTTCTAATTGTTGATTTTAACGCTTTCTTTACAATGTTTTGGACATAGGGTATAATGAAATCAATGTCAAGAATGTTGGATCCTAACATTAAGTTAGTGGTGTCAAAATGGACAGGTTGGTTTGTGACAATTCCGACTAGCGTGCCGAATCTTAACTGGACCGCAAAAACTTTTATTTTCCTGGGAGACCGCCTGTGACCCGGAAAATTGCTAGCCGTCCAGTCCAAACCGGGTCGGACCACCTTGCAAAAAGTGGTCTCCAATCCGTTTAGGAAGAAAAGAAAGACAGCCTTAATTTAGCGTCCAATCCATTTTGATAGCCTTGATTTAAGGCTGTCACCATCACTTGTGGCTGCCACATTAGCATTAATTAATGTTTTGAATAAACCATTTTATCAGAACAAATTTGACACATTCGTTGACATTCTCTTACATTGTGATTGGATCCACATGAGACTCGTATGAATTAAAAAAGCAAAAAAAATTCTCCCCACCTCCCTCCCCCATTGTGAGAGGGTTGTCAGGGAGGGTGTTGCAGGCTCGCAGCCTGGCATAATTCTTAGAGCTTATTTGGTACCAATTTTAATCCAATTAAAATTGAAAATATGATCGTTATTGGATCTCATTCCTCTAATAAAAGCTAACAATAATGACTAATTTTTCAATTTTAATCCGATTTTAATCTCTATCAAACATACTCTTTTCAAGACCAAATGAATGTTGACATTGGAAAGCACAAGTTCCAACGGTAGTTTGCTTTAGCATTTATTGGAATTATACACATATAATGCTTTTATATTAGCCATGTTTGGTGGAAGGTTAAAATCAAATTTTTAGTAAATTTTAATAAAAGTTGATAAAATGTGTGACTGAAAAGTTATGTATCTCATAAATTATGTTATTAAAATTAATTACTGACTTTACTTTATATTAGAATTTGAAATTTAATTTGTACTAAACAGGGGCTTAGTTTTATTATTAACATCTAACTTTTTTTTTTTTTTTTTTTTAATTTTTCAACTTAATGAAAACCGCTTGACCTTTTTCCTCGATTACATTTGTGTATCAAGTTGTTAATCATTGATATTTGTTTTCAACTTTGCCTAAAAAAAAAAAAATCTCAATAATTCTTTACAACTGAGTAATTATAGTTTAGGTATATCTCAATTAGGTTGTCACATACCTAACTATTAATCATTTATGTATACATAGTTTAAGTACATCACAACTAGATTGATACCTACTTAACTAAAATTCAACTGTTTAAATTATCCTATGTTTGTTAATTAATTTTCTACAACTTCTTTTGCAAGGTTTTTGAAATCTTTACTGATGATGTCAATAATTTTAATTTTTATTCTCCTAGCTGTGAATATCTAATCTTTAACGTATATATGAGTTTTCAAAATGTCTTCCTTGAGTATTGACCTTCTTTCATTCAATATCTTATCACTTGCACTAAAAGCAGACTCGGATATCACTGTTGATACCAAAACTATTAGTAGATCTCGTGCCATTTTTGATATTATTGGATAGAATCTTTCATTTATTTTCCATCAATTAAGATATCTAAATTATATACCAATTGAAATAAAATTAGGGATAATTGCAGCAGTGGTACCAAAATTTTCATTAAGTAGTATACTTTGCCCAAATCTTTCATTTGTATCATCAACGGTACCAAACATTACAAAATGTGTCACCCACGGTACCAAATCTTTCAAAATGTCGTAGTTAAATTCTAAATGGACGGTTTATGTTAGTTTGACCATTAGTTGACCAAATAATTGACTTTGACCATCAATTTTGACTGATTTTAAAATGTTAAAATGATCGTTTTATATTTTGTTTATAATAAAATAACCAAAATCAAATAATTAAAATTAACCACCCCACCCACCCCACCCACCCACCCCACCCACCCAAATTTGAAAATCTAGAAAATCAAAACCTAGAATTTCTTACTTTTATCCGATCACGGTCCTGTATATGCTGCCATGACTGACATCCTAAGAAGGTTAGGATGAGTGACTGAGATGAATGTAGTAATTTACAGAAATAAAAAGGGCTCCTGCGAGTATCGGGATTTAGTATTTGTCAGTGCACTTAAAGTTTATCAAGAGCAGGTTTATAAGATGAAGCAATTGCTCTATTCATAAGTCTTCCACATTGTGTGAACTGGACATAATCTTTCATTACTCTTTTGAAGATACTAGTGAGATAAGAAACTAGAAACCACTTATCACATTTTTTAAGAGATTTTCTATTGGCAATTCACCAAAATTTTCATTTTTGCCTGCAGATTTCTTGATTAATCACATAACTTTTTCTCTGGTTGATTTCCCAGATTTGCAGATTGGGGGTGAAGAGGAAGAAAGGGGAAATGAGTTTTTAATTTAAATTATCTAATTTTGGTTATTTTATTATAAAAAAATGTAAAATTACTATTTTAACCTTTTAAAATAGGTCAAAATCAATTATTTAGCCCATGTTTGAGCCAAATTATTGTAGAATGAGAATGAAAAATATAGCCATTATTGGGGCCCACACAAGAGATAGAAATTTGAATTTAAATATTAATGTGATGGATAACGGTCATATTTTTCATTTTAATGAGATAATAATGCAGATCGAACAAGCTCTAACACCTAAAGGTCAAACTAACAAAAATCATCCATTTGGACTTGAGCTGCGACATTTTGTAAGATTTGGTACTGTTGGTCGCACAAATGAAAGGTTTGAACAAAATATACTACTTAATGAAAGGTTTAGTACAATTGTTGCAATTATCCCATAAAATTATGAAAGCCTTAAGGACTGTGACAGCCTAGTCTATCACGGGCCATTACAGTTGTCACACCTAAGGTCGTGACAACGCTACAAAGAAGACATATTTCCTTATTTTAAATTCATTTTTTTATTTTTAGTTTTTATTTTTAATTTTAGAAGGCTCAATGGTTGATCGTCGGGCCCACTCAATTTAATAGGCCCGAATAGTATTTTGTATTTATGGCCCGTGAATCGATCCACCTAGATTATCGGCTGATTTACGAGTCATTTTCTCTGTGTCGGTCCTGGGTGGGTCATATCAAGCCTGTCCAATTTGACATCACTACCGAACACGTGTTTTGTGCTATGCATCTCTCTTTTTAGCCTATTCAAATGTTCTTGAGCCACGTAAGAAGCGTATATAATAGTAGGAAATATTTTGTGAAATGTTGACATGTTATTCTGTGGCCGTAAAGGGAGTAGACAATAACTGACTTAAGAAGTATAATTGTTGGACTGAAGATATGCTTAAAACTTTGGGGAAATTAGGCAAATACTCTAAAAAATTAACTAATTTGATTAATAATCTATTCACTAATTAAATTATATAATTAGCATAATTAATACATTCTAGAATTACAAAACCACCCAAAACCCAAATCAATAGGTCCTGTTCCAGAAAACTCTCAAAGAGAAACCCTCATCACCTACTACTTCTTCTCACAGTCATCTCAATTGATTCCATTAGTTTTTTTTTCTTTTCAGGTTTCCCGTAGATTCCTTTGAATTTTTTACTCCAATTGGTGGCTGATCAATGTTATCTAAATATTTCAATTTTGCGTGGAAAGTCGGGCCTCACTAATTATTAAAAGATGGTTTAGAAGATTGTGTAAGGAACAGACCTCTTGAGACAAAGTCCCAAAAATGGGTGCTTTATTGATGAAGATTTACAATCGGTGAGAAGCGAAATGCCTCCAAGGGGCGCAAGCACATAGAACAATTGAAAGTTAAGTTCGATAAAAGTAAAGGAAATGAAAATTATATATTCTCTGTTCGAGAGTGTTTGATTCGGGGTCATTTTCTCCTATGCATTCTCTTTTATACTCTTTTGACAGTTGTTGCCGTGGAACCGTCTGGAACTGTTGGTTGTCCTGTAACTACCCACTTTCTTCATCATGGCTGACTTGTCATGGAACTTCTGTTTTAACTATTGTCATTACTTCCACTATTTAACTGTTTATAACTGTTGGTTGAGAGCATATTTTTCACAACTTGATGCTTCCCCATCTCCTCATAGATCAGTTAGCTGTTATGGGTCATTCATTAATCAGCTAAATCTTGTAAATATGTCCAATAGGGAGGTTTTCACATTCTTTTACTCGAATTCGATTCTTTCATTTTTTTCCTTTCTCTGCTAATCAAATCCCAATTTATGTGCAACCTCCTTCCATTATGCAAGATGTGAGCACCTCTTTGTCTGTTTGGGTTCAATACTTGGTTGAGAGGGAGTTATTCCATGACATTTTAATTGGGACAAATGCCAAAGTAGGTGTTGAGCTATATGCTCCCCAAATTGTTGCCCCCCAGCTGGGTTTTAGCTAAACTTGGCCTGTTTCTCCATGTTTTTCTAAGAGCTTAGCCGACTGTTTCCATATTATTACCAAAACAGAGGCACAGGCCATTGAAGCCCGCAATGCCCTCTTAACTCAAGGCTCTTTCAACCCCACTTTCGTTACTCACCCAATTTTTTACCGATTCTGTCCGTCTGTGAAGTGTAGGTTATTTGCAACTGACCCTAATCGTGTTTTTCACTTGCTGGAGAATCCAGGGACTTTTTTTGTTTCCCCCACTCTTGTCATTCCTCCTGCCTCAAAGAGTCTTGTTCCTTCTGGAAGGTCCCCTCATGCTCGCATCAAACATTCCGTAGCAAATCCTGCTCCATCTGGCTCTTCCTATGTTCAAATTGACACAACTAAAGATACTTCTAGCCGCAAATAGCCAGCTTCGGCTCTGCTTAGTTTGCTTGATGATGATGGCGATGATGATATTCCTCTCATCCACAAGAGAAAGGTAATGGAACCTGTTTCTTCACGTAGAGCTTGTTCATTCGTGACAAATCTTTCAAATGTTAATGT
The DNA here is from genome assembly GCA_903798355.1 of Fraxinus baroniana. Taxonomy (NCBI): domain Eukaryota; kingdom Viridiplantae; phylum Streptophyta; class Magnoliopsida; order Lamiales; family Oleaceae; genus Fraxinus; species Fraxinus baroniana. Next base: position 14,368 of record CAIGRO010027802.1, read on the forward strand.
GTTGCCTAGATTTTGCAGAAGGGTTTCATTTCTCCCTTGAAGGCTCTGTCTTTGCCAGACCTTATTTCACCATCTTCCACTGAGGTTTTCTCGTCCAAGTCACTTGGAGAGGGGATTTTAGCTACAAGCCCAGTTGGAGAACTTCCATCTTCCCAGGGTGCTGACCTCTTACGTGTTGAATCGGAAGGTAATACAGATTGTATGGTTACTTCTCTTGTCTATATTATTGGGTCGCAGCTCATTACTCATCGTCATTTGACTTTTGCAGAAATTCTTATAGATTTGCCTGCTATGGAAGGGCCTACTGGTTCAGACAAAGGAAAGTCTCCCTAAATGGTTGGTTTGTCTAGTGATGTGCCCCAAGTTTCCCAAGCTGTTGATGCGGTATCTTTTGATTCGCCTTTTATCTTTTCTTTGTTTGCTGTGACGGGAATGCTAACTACTTACATTTTCCTTGGAGGGTGCTGATGCCATTTTATGCTCCATCCAAGACCTGCTTACCTTTTGGGAACGAGCGAAAGCAAGCGCTACATCTATTGTCTCCTTAAAAGAAAATATGAACATCCTCAAGCAGTCATTGCTTGAGTATGTTGCCTTCATGGACATGATGTCAATCGGGCCAGTGCTTCTGGCTAAAACGATAATTTTGAACAGCTGAGTGCAAAGATGGCTCAAGCACTAAAGCTTCCCTCGCTCAAGATTTCGACTGATTTTAAGTTGATGTTGAAGGTTATTCATTTCGAAATTAGCTCCTTGATGGCCAGAAATGTTGAATTGAAAACCCAACATTCTCAGTACCTTCATGCCTAAAATGAAAATGAATCTTTATTCCAAGGGATCGAGAAGGCCAAGGTTTATTTAAACGAGATTTCTTCTGAGGTTATAATTGAAGATTCTTTGATGATGAAGTTGGTCGCAAAAATGAAAGCGCTCCAAGAAAGAATGGATGACTACAGGGCTGGGCTGGCTGTTAAGGAACGTGCTGTTGCTCAAGAGGTTGAGCAACACAAGCCTTTGGTTTAGTGTTACACGAAGTTGAAGGTTGATTAAAACTTTGTGATTGAGATATCTAAGGCCTCTGATGAGCAGGGTGACGAGTGGGTAAGACTTAGGGAACGGGTGTGCTCTATGTGGGGTAAGTTGTAATTAGGATATATTACTTATTGACATTCTTTTGTAGGACGATTTCATCCTAAACTTTTATTTCTGTAATTATGACTGGTAGCCATTGTTTATAATGGCATCCAATTTTGTCAATGAAGTAATCTTCCTGACCCTTTGCATGGATTTTGCAACAACACAATCGACGTATGTTGTAAATATCAATATTCTCCAAACTTAAATACTAAACTCCTACGCCGTCCTTGTACATTTCTTTTAGTGCACCTTCACGTAGAATAAGATTTTTGACTTTCTGGTGTCTCTTCAAGATTTGGACCTTCAACTTCGTTTACTGCGTATCTGGCTGTTTTCATTCTGTCCCTTCGCCTTCATGCCTCTATAAATTTGAGTATTCTTTTACATATTCACCATCTTCTTTCTTGCTATATTTTGCAACACTCGATTGATGGGTCTTCCCTATCCAGGAGATCAACTGTTTCTTTTTCCAATTGAAATGGCTCTTTCTTTTCCACATTCGCCATCTACTTTTGATGTGTTCTTTGGTATGAGAGGTATAGAAAATGTTCTTTGGTCAATAAATGTCTTCTCAGCACCCTTTCCATTTATGATCTTCGGTGGGAAATCTCGCTGTGAAACCAATTGCTTGTTGAGAGTGCTTCTCAGCATCTCTTGCTCATCATTGCAGCGATGCATTTATGAAGGCAATGAAGGCTAATTTTCCCTTTTCTGTTGTAGACCTATGGCTTGTTGAGAGTGCTTCTCAACCTCTCCATCTTTTATTACAATGATGCATTTACGAAAGCAATGAAGGCTAATTTTTCCTTTTCTGTTGTAGTTGATAGGGACACAACTATAACCTGCTTCAAATTGCGGCTAATTGTATTCTACTTATTTTGTTCATCTTAATTTGTAAGAAACATTTGATAATGAAAGGTTTTATCTCGAACGTATTTTGCTCTCGTTTACCTGAACGTGATCGTTCAATTTACCTTATTTTGTTAATGTGGTGCGTACCTATATTTGTTCACTTTCCCATATAATAAACCTTATATGTTTTGTGCCATTTAAATCCTCTAAATGGTAAGCTCCGTTAGGCAATATGTTCTTCACTCTATATGGTCCTTCCTAATTGGATGACCACTTGTCGTACTTTGGATCTTTGCTATCCAAAGGGAGTATTATTTTCCACACCAAATCATTCAGGCTAAAGGACTTGGCTACGACTTTTTTGTTATAGAATTTAACCATCTTTCATTTTTGCACCTGCAGTCTATCTAGGACGTCCAATTTCAACTCGTCCAATTCCAATAAACTTTAGGTTAGTGATTCTGCATAATCATCATTACTTAAATTATTTTGCATGCCCACTCTAATCGACTGGATGTTAATTTCCATGGGCAACACTGCTTCTTGTCTATAAGTAAGTTGAAAAGGAGTTACCTTGGTACTTGAATGTGGTGACGTCCTGTAAGCCCATAAATCTTTATTTAAACATTCATGCCAAATCGTTCAGGCTAAAGGACTTGACTACGACTTTTTTGTTATAGAATTTAGCCATCTTTCATTTTTGCACCTGCAGTCTATCTAGGACGTCCAATTTCAACCCGTCCAATTCCAATAAACTTTGGGTTAGTGATTCTGCATAATCAACATTACTTAAATTATTTTGCATGCCCACTCTAATCGACTGCACGTTCATTTCCATGGGCAACACTTCTTCTTGTATATAAGTAAGTTGAAAAGGAGTTACCTTGGTACTTGAATGTGGTGATGTCCTGTAAGCCCATAAAGATTTATTTAAACATTCATGCCAATTTCTGGCTTTTCATCTATCATCTTTCTTATGCTATTTTTCATAATCTTATTAGAAGATTTTGCTTGTCCATTAGATTGATCGTAATAAGGCGTAGAGTTTACTAGCCTAACTCCAAACTCGCTCAAAAAGTCCTTCACTTGATCCCTATGTAAAGAAGTTTCGTGGTCGATCATTAAGGTTTGTGGTATTCCAAACCTATAGATAATGTGGTCACAAATAAAATTTGTAATACTTTTATTTTATGAGAGATCTCCCTCAAAGGTATTGCTTCTACCCATTTAGTGAAGAAATCCGTTGCAACTATTATAAAAGTATGTTGCTTGGACGATGGAAGATAAATCTTCCCTATCAAATCATCTATCGCCCAACCTTTAAACGGTCGGGATTAATAATAGGTGCCATCTCTCTTGCGGCGCTCTTTGTATTGGGCCATGCTTTTGGCATGCTAAACAACTCCTAGCATACTGAACACATGATTCCCCATCTTAGGCCAAAAATATCATTTCCTAATAATCAACCACCTCATTCTTTGGCCAGCCTGATGAGCTCCACATATTCTTTCATGCACTTCAGCCATGATTACTTTGGCTTCTTGCAAACTTACACACTTTAATAACACACTGTCTGGACGTTTCTTGAATAACTCCTCGTCTTTTAGTATGTAATTTAATGAGCGTAGTTTCATTTTTCTATTTTCCTTTTTGTTGGGTTTTTTTTAGAAATCTCCTTATTTCCTCCATCCAATCTATTGCATCCCCGTCTTCAATGCAATGAACATTGATTTTTCTCGCCTTCCGCTGTGTTGCGGGTAAGCTTACCCCATACTCACAAGTGGATTCTACATTTAGCATTTTTTAGTAACCCGACGCCATTTAGGCTAATTCATTTGCCAAATCGTTATACATCATACTAACATATTGACGCTCCACTTTATCAAATTCTTCCAATACCTCCTGGGCCATTTCGTACTGGTTTATGACAGAATCACTTTGGCATTTAAAATCACCAATCAACTGGTAAATTATTAATTGGGAATCCATCGTAACGATTATATTCTTTACTCCCAATTCTAATAGCAATTCTAATCCTACAATCAAAGCTTCATATTTAGCCTGATTGTTGGTACATATTCTATCCAAAGTGTAAGAAAAATCTGTAATAAACCCCTAGAGGATTTACTAAAATAATTCCTACCCCTGTCCCTCCGAAAGTTTTTGATCCATCAAATTACAAAATCCAAGGTTTTAATTCGAATGAATCCACATCCAATTCAATTTCTTTGAGCATATCAAGGTATGGATGATCGGCCAAAAAGTTAGCTAATGCTTGATTTTTGACTGCCTTTTGAGGTATGTGTTGTATTTCAAATTTCAACAATGCCAAAGTCCAAAGGTCTATCCTTTAGTGTAAAATGGGGTGAGAAAACATATACTTAATCAAATTAATATTAGAAATCAAATAAATAGTCACAGGGCGTAAATAGACCCTTAGTTTAGTACACGTGAAATATAAAGTTAAACATAACTTTTCAACAATAGAGTAGTTAGATTCACATTTTGTTAACTGCCTATTCAAATAATAGATAGCCTTTTTTTTTTTACCAAACTGATCTTCCTGCACGACCATTCCGGCTATTGATTCTTGTTTAGTCGATATGTACATTTTCATTGGCCGTCCTTAGATAGGTGATACCAACACTGGTGGACTTGACAAATATAACTTTAGGCTATCAAAAGCCTTTTGATGTTCTTCCTTCCAGATGATCTCGTCTTGTTTTTTCAGCTTTAAGATAGGCAAAAAAGTTTTGGTCACCCTGCACAATTGGAGATAAAACGTCTTAAAAAGTTTATTTGGCCTAAGAACCTTTGCAATTGTTTTTATTACTAGGTGGTTTGGCCTCCAAAATGGCATTTTCTTTATTTTTATCGAGTTCGATCCCTCTTTTGTACGCTAAAAATTCAAGAAAATTTCCTGCATTAACATAAAATGCACATTTTAAAGGGTTCAATTTCAGCTTGTATTGCCTCATTCGTTCGAATGAGAGTCTTAGTTGTTCAAAATGGTGTTCACTTCAACGGATTTAACCACTATGTCATCTTTATACACCTCGACAAACTGGCCTATCATGTCATGGAAAATTAAATTCATTGCTCTTTGATACGTCGCCCCTGCATTTTTCAGGCCAAAAGGCATAACTATCCATTCAAAGCACCGTAAAGATCTAGGGCACCTAAAGGCAGTTTTATGTATGTCCTTCTCAGCTATGTAGATTTGGTTATAACTTGAGTATCCATCCATGAAAGAATACATTATTTGTTCGGCAGTTGAATATACTAAAGAATCTACCGTAGGCATTGGATACTCATCTTTAGGTGTTGCTAAATTTAAGTTCCTAAAATCTATGCACACCCTAATATTACCATTCTTTTTTAATATAGGCATAATATTAGACAACCATTCAACATACCTGGCTATTCTAATAAAGCCCACTTTTAACAATTGCTCTATCTCTTTTTTTACTTCAGGCAATACGTTAGGGGCAAAGCGCCTGGGAGGTTATTTATGAAGTTTAAAGTTTGACTTAGTTGGCAACCTATGTTCAACCAGATCTCTATCTAAACCAGACATATGTTCATATTTCCAAGTAAAGCAATCTTTATATTTCTTTAATAAAGTAATTAACTTGGTAGTTACCTCTTGATTGAGCATCTGTCTGACAAATGTTGGACGATCTTCCCCTTCGTCGTCAATGTTCACCTTTACCAAAGGATCTTGTGCTTGAGCATGCCCAGGTTTTGAAATTCCCATTATTTCTCCATCTAAGTTCCTCGGAGATGTTTCCTCTTCCAGACAATCCACAATATTTTACTCCAACTCGAACACTGCTAACTTCTCCCTTAATGTTTCCAGTGTAGCTTCCTCCTTCGTCTTTTCCTTACATTCCTTACTGAAAGCCTAGTACTTGGATTTAAAGGCCTGAATATCGGCCATATCTTTTTGCCACTAACAACTCATTTGATCCCACTAATTATCTTTTTGCCAATTACTGGCTCTTTGAGGGCCACTATATTTGGCCTCATTTGATTGAAGATTTCAGTAAGTATGTCTACTGAGAATGATTTTTCGCTCGTGCGACAATCTGGGTCTCTTCCCTATCTTGAACTATTCTGACAGGTCCATAATTTCCTTATACATGACCATTTCTATTGAATTTGCTTCTGCAACGAAGGGTCTGTGGTCCACCTGCATAACTTCTGCTTGGCCTTTGTCGTTCCAAAACACCAAGCATTGACGGAGCGATGAAAGTATGTAGCGACTTCTATGAATCCAATCTCTTCCTAACAGCGCATTGTAACTGGTGGGACCATCAATTATAAAGAAAATCGTGGTCGTAGTAGTTGTCCCCACATTTATATCTAGTGGTATAACCCATTTAGCTGAAGTTGCTCCCCCATTGAAGCTTGTAAGAATAACTTTTGTTGGGATTATGTCACTTTTTACCTTTATGAACTTCCTCATCATTCTGGATGGGATGGTGTTAATGGCTGCTCTGTTATAAATAAGTACTTTCACCACAGGTGTACCATTAACTAAGACCTTTACGTATAATGGCCTCAAATGCTTAGTTAGCTTCACAGTTGGTCTTTTGAAAATGACTTTCTCGGCTGCATCTATTTCCACTTCTTGTTTATCCTTTGTTGATTGGTTGCTGCGTGATAAATCTGCGTGTAACACTTCATCCTAGGTCTTTACTTTTCTCTTCTAATGCTTCTTTTTAAGTTATCCAACATGTAGGAAGAGGCAATATTCTTGGAGGTGACCTGTATTTCTTAGCATGATGCACCCTCACTTTCCTTTTTGGCATTCCATATAGTACATAGAAATCAAAGGAATGCTTAGATGGTTTGCCCAGTAGATCCATCTCACGGACACCTTCCTGATGTAATGCTTTAGCAGTGTATTGCGCGATACCCCTCTTCTCTCCTCTCTGCTTCCAAGCCAATTTCCATCTCCATGTCTGTCATGTCTTCATCCTCTTCTTCACAATGTACTGCCTGAGATGTTTTGCCTTCTTCACATTCCAGCACGTATGCTTCTTCCTCATTTGCTTCTTTTTTCTCTTCTTCTTTCTGTTTGCTTTTGAACTCGTTGGCCAGTAAATAATTGTTAGCTACAACAGGAGGTAGGGTGCCAAATTGGATGGCAAAACGTTGCTCTAGACCCTTATCATCTTCAGGCTTCTTCACTCGTTTGAACTTTGATCTTCCAGAGGAACTTTCTGGTAACTCTTCCACTGATTCACCTATACTGGCCTCTTTATCACCTTTGAGGACATTTTGGTTAGTCACCTTAGATAATCTAGGCATCTTAGGATGTGATGATCCTTGCTGTTGCCTCATCATTCGCCCATAATTTCGTTGGAAACACCTTTACCCGTTTCTGGTCATTTCGTTAAAGGGAATAACTCTTCCTGCATTGTACTGGAAAGAATGCCATACATTTGGTTGGCGAGGATACGACCTGAATGTTCTCTCGTCGTTTATCAACCTGAACTGCCTCTCAACATGTTGTCTCCCTAAAATGGTATGCTCTGTTCTCTACCAAAGTGGGCACTTGGAGCAATGTTAGGACGATAGAGATATTGCTACGTTCCTAGTTTGTCTAGATTCTCTTTTATTTCTCTGTTGCATTTAGCACACAACATACCCTCATTTTTTCTATATTCCTTCCTTTTGATTCGTTCAAAGACACTAGAACGTGATCCAGAATCTCCTTCTCCATCAGCTATAACCAACTTGAATTTTGGTAACCAGCCTTTGAAACCCGACTTCACCATATTCATCCCAAGCTGCTGTGGAAAAGGATTTTCATCCACTGCCCTTTTCTTCTTAGTTTTGAACGTGATTCGTCCTGACTCAATAGTGCCCTGTAATACATGTCGAAAAAACAAACAATTATTAGTCATGTGTGACCACGGATTGTGTCATTTACAATATTTTTTACCCTCGATTTCTTCAGGTTCTGACAACTTATGCTTATCGCTCAACTTAATCTGCTTATTCTTATACATCTTATCAAATATAAGGTCAGCTTTGGTCATGTCGAATGAGAACGCCCTACTCTTTTTGTTTTCATCATTTATAGGCTCATTCTTCTTTAACATTTCAGATTTGGCCATCATAGGACATGCATACGCGTCTCCTTTAACCAATTCGATCGGATATATTTCAACCGATCATAATGTCCGTCATCAATAGCATGAACATCAAAGTTCGGGTCTTTATAGTAAGTCCCTTTACTAGAGTTTTTCATTTATTCCTCTTCTCTTACCAGACGCTCATACCTAATCATGTTAGCACTCAACTGAAAGAGATCAGGAAATTCCCTATCTTAAAATTTCTTTTTTAAATCAAAGC
>CAIGRO010027825.1:0-19865 GCA_903798355.1 Fraxinus baroniana
AATGACAATTGCTTTGGTTTAACGGCATAAATAAATGTATAAAATACACTTATCAATAAAGAAAGCAGTACAAGTTTGAATGAAAAGAAAAGTTTATTCATTCAAAGAGTTAATTACATCAAGAGGGCAGTAGCCATTACAAAGGATGTGCCTAATACTATACTAAGTTAGAGGAGGCTAAGGTGCCAACGCTTCGTTGGTGGGTGCTTCGGCAGTGTTATGGCATGAAGCTTCTTTCTCAAGAGTTTCCTCCTGGTCCGCTTCTTCTTCGACTACATCTACAGCAGGGGTTTGGGGCACTTCCTCCACGAACTCTGCCCTTAGTTCAAACACGTCAAGCTCGGGGTAAAGCTCCTTATTCTTCCCACCACCTCACCATAGGCAAACTTTCTCCAGTAGGCGATAAACCGCTGGTATTCCTCAGTAAGATGGAAGTTGATAATATAATTCTTCACTGCTTCCTCCCCAGCCTGTTAAGCCTCAGCTTTAGCCCTCTTCGCCTCATCTACATAGTATTTTACCTGGCTCTCCATGAACTGGTTCGCATCCTTGCAATCAGCGAACTCGAGGTTTACCTCCTCCAAAGCCTCAACAGTAAGCTTTTGATGGTTGTTTGAGGTCTCTACCTTTTTATTTAAAGAGGCTACCTCGTACTGAGATTTGTAAACCTCCTTCTTCAAAGCCAATATCTCAGCTAAGGTAGAAGTCAACTTTACCTCGCCTTTAGCCCACTAGGCCTTCATCAACCCAGCCTCCGAGTTTATTTTCTTTATTTCTTCCTCAGCAGCAGCAAGTTTATCCACCTTCGCTTTATTCCTTAGTTAAATGTCAGCTAAAACTTTCTCACATTCTAGGGCCACTCCAAAGGCCCTATCACTTTGGCTCACCAGTGCCGCAGTCAGGTCCATCGCATCATAGGTGGACATATGTTTCTACTACCGTTTCATCCAAAACTTGTTGAAATTCTCTATGGTGCTTCAAACTTCCTGTGGAAGCATCTCAAGCACTGTAGTGGAAATCTTATCGTCTAACCCCACTAGGAATCTACCAGATTTTCCTGGGGTCCTCTCTATTTGGGTCTTTTTGGCGACCTCCGAGGCTGACGCTTCGTTCTTCTAAGCCTCCTTATTAGCCCTCCTGACCTTCTCAACCTTTACCGCCTTTATCACAGACTCCATTGGCTTGGGCAATGGGAAAGCATTTTTTCTAGGGTGGGATATGGTAGTCCCAAACTTCACCGATGCGCCACTTGCTGTGTACCAACTCTGTTTCTTCTAGGGCCCTTCCTCTACTTTGCCTTTGCCCTCTCACCTCACTGGGCTGGGGCTCTCTTTGGAGCTTCCCCTTCAACATTTTTCTCAGCGTGCTCCTTGCAAAGGCCCTCCAACTTACCCCTCACATGTTTGGCGCCTAAAGACGAAGCCTTCAAGGGCCTGCTACCAACAATTGTTGTTAGGGCTTAACAACGAAATCGCCAAACTGAACCAAAACCATTTTTTTGAAACCATTAGTTTGGATCCGCGTAGATCCGTCAACATTTTGGTTTTGAACCAAACCAAACTACTCTGAAGTGGTTTGGTTTAGATTTTAATTTTTGCAAACCGTTTCAAACCGCCAAACTACTAACAAAAAAAAATCAATTTTACATTTAAATTTTATTCAACTCAATTAAAATCAAATGCATCCCAATTAAAAGATACCTTCATATTAGACCCAGTCCAATTAAATTCAATACCCAACTTAACTAAATACCCAATTAGATAATTTTCCATCTCAACTTTAAAATTTAAATCTAATCCTTAATCATTTAATACGTGTGTGGTACTTTCAATTAACTTCTAGGTTATTTCTCCATCTTTCAAACTCTAACAATAAAGGTACGTGAATTTCTACTATTTATATTTATATATATTGATTCTTTATTTTAATTCATGTTCATGTACTGTGTTTTGTGTGTTAATTTTCTACATATTTTCTTAATTTCTTTTTACATTGATTTGAATAATGGGAAAAAAAATGTTTTAGCATTTTGCGGTTATTCTAGAGTTTCAAGATTTGTATTGATTTAGATGACTAATTAGAACTTTTTCAATATTTTTTTTCCTTCAAGAAATAATTGCACAAAATAATGTTTTTTTGTATATTAGTTTTGCAAAGAATTGCACAAAATAATGCAGTCGGTGACGGCAATGTTTTTTTTGGCACATAATACATTATTTTTGTATATTAATTTTGTATAACATGATTGATTAAAGTTTTTTTATAACATTAATACTCTTTTGTACATTAACTTTGAGGTCATGTTGCATAATATGATTTTTTTATATAGATAATCAGATATGGAATGGATTTTAGAATAACAAAGTAATCACGAGACTGGTGATAAAATTCCAATGAATAGTGAAATTGTGAATATGCAACAAAGTGTGAAGGGTAAGAATGGACATAAAAGGTCTGATGTGTGGGCTCATTTTGATATAAAGAAGGATGAGACTATAGAATGTAATTATTGTGGACAAGTATACAAGCATCAAACTAAAGGTGAGACTAGTACACTGCGAAATCATATCGAGGATTTGTGCAAAAAGTATCCATATAGGTTTCAAGACAAAAAGCAAAAGACATTAAATTTCTATGGTAATTCTAAAAATGATGAGGTTTTAGAGAGTGTTGGTAGTGGTGGACAACTTGTCAAGTTTACTCAAAAAGGGGTGAAAGAACAAGTTACTAAGTACTTTATATTATCTGAGTTACCTTTTCGACATGTGGAAGGTGAAGGTTTTCAGTGTTATACAAGGTTTTGTAATTCCAACTTTTGATTTTCCTTCAAGGATTGCAGTTGCCAGGGATATATATCATTTGTTTCTCGATGAGAAGAAGAAATTGAGGAAAGAATTGAGTAAACACCGGGTTTGTTTGAATACTGATTGTTGGACATCTATACAAAATGTAAGTTATTTATGTTTGACTGCTCATTGGGTTGACAATGATTGAAGACTTCAAAAACAAATCATAAGTTTCATCCAAGTCCCTATCCATAAGGATGATATGGTAGGAAATGAATTGATATCTTGCCTTCCAGATTGGGGAATAAATAAGATTTTATGTGTGATAGTTGATAATGCCTAATCTAATGACTAGCAATAATGAAATTGAAGAGTGGTTTTCTAGCGAAGAAGAATGGTCTAGTTCTTGGGGAAGAAATGCTTCATATGAGGTGTTGTGCTCACATTCTCAATCTTATAGTTTGTGATGGTATAAAAGAAATTAGTAATGCTATTTCGTCTATCCGCAATGTTGTACGGTATGTTAGATCTTCCCCAGCACGACTAAAAAGATTTCAAGAGAGCTGCAAGAATGTAAATATTGAGTCTCGAGGTTTATTGTGTTTGAATGTATCGACTAGATGGAATTCCACCTACATGATGTTACATGCTGCAATAAAGTTTAAAAAAGCATTTGATATTTTGAAAAGTGATGTAAACTATACAAAGTACTTTGATGAAAAAAGATCTAATGGGAAAAAATAGATGGACCACCAACACATGCCGATTGGGACCAAGTTGAAGCATTTGTCAGATTCTTGGAGACTTTTTATGATATAACATTAAAAATTAGTGGCTCTTTATATGTAACGTCAAACACCTTCTTTCAAGAAATATGTGAGATTCATGGGGAGTTGAAAGAATTAGCTAAAGAGCCAAATAGCATGATCGGATCCATGGCAATTTTCATGAGAAGAAAATATGATAAGTATTGGGGTAATCTTGAAAAGTTTAATAAATTGTTGTTCATAGCACTTGACCCCATATGCAAGTTGGAATTGCTTAAAGTTGGTTTTGAACTTATTAATGATGTACAAATTGCAAACATGTTAAATAAAGTTGAAAACAAGCTTCATAGGTTATATGAATTCTATAAGGAAATGATGACTCTGTCGTTAGCCCCACCTAAGGATGCTACTCAACCTAGAAGCCAAGTGCTTTACAAACTACTTTAGGAGTTTTTAAACCCATTCCCTCAATTTTTAAAGCTAGACTTATGCAGGAAGCTCAAGTTGAAAAGAATGATTTGATGGATTATTTAAATGATCGTTGTGAATATTTGACCAATGATGGTTTTGACATATTAATTTGGTGGAAAATGAATGAAAATAGTACAAGATTGTCTCCCAAATTGTCAAAGATGTGTTAGCCATTCAAATATCTACAGTTGCTTTTAAGTCTGTATTTTCTACTAGTGGTCGGATTCTCAGTTCCTTTAGGAGTTCATTAAGTGCAAAGATGATTGAGGCGGTGATTTACACTAAGAATTGGTTACACAATAACAAGAAATCTATGGTGATTCGTCAATATTTGGATGAAGTAGAAGCATTTGATGATTCAGAAAAAGCCGTGGAAGGTATTATCGATTTGGATCTTTCTATTCACTTTACTTTATATCTTTTTTAATTTGTTAGATTCTTATTTATATGCAGAGAACGAATCATGTGTTACAAATGGGATGTTGCACCAATTAGTATTGATTAAGATGTTTGAACAAATTGTTTCACTGCATTGAATTATTAGAAATGAAGAACATTAGTTTATAATATTCGTAATAATACTAATATTTATATTTTAATGTGATATTTAAGATTAATATTTATGATTTAACTTGTTCAATGTACATTTTTTTTAATAAACCGTGGTTTTAAACCGAACCAAATCGAAAAAGGTGGTTTGGATTGGTTTGATTTAGAAATTGAAGTGGTTTGGTTTGGTTTGAAAAAAATTTCAAATCGCTTTAAGTGATTTGGTCTGAAAATTTGTCACAAACCGAACCGTGTTCACCCCTAGTTGTTGTGGCCTTCAAAATTGTTGCCATATCTGGAATAGGGTATTCCTTCGCAAATTTATCTACAGGCACCTAAAAAATAAGGTTAGAAGCCTACAAAAGTCAAATGAGATAAAAACTAATCATACCCTTGGTGGCCATCAATCCAAGCCTTATGGATCGCTCAAAGATGTCATCAATCACATCTCACTTTGCCTCGTGGAGTTCGAAACGCGAACCAAAATCTACAATAAGACAACAACTAGTACAGGGTACAAACAATAAATTGAAAATATATGAAGCGAGGCACTCACATACTACATAGTACTGGGTCGGTATTGCGCAGGCTGGGACAGTATCTCCCTCCACAACAAAGGGAGCATGAACCCCCCAGAGAGTGAGACGGTACTACCCATTGGAGTCATCCTTTCCCAACACCCTGGGCTGGAAGAGGGTTTGGAAGACATGCAGAGGCATGTCCTCACCCAATAATACCTACTTCTAGAGGAAGTAAGCCCCCAACAAGTTGGCTTCACCCGTTTGGAAGAACTTGGATTGGAGCCAACATGAAGGTCCTCAGTACCTCCCTAAAAAAGAGGTGCAGAGGTAGAAGCATTCCTACTTTAAACAGGAATTCACTCACTGCTACATACCCTGGCTTTGGAAAGCACGCGCGTTCATGTACCTCGAGTACAAGCATTTCCATGTAGTGGGGAATGCTGTATTTTTGCCTAAGTTTGGCTAGGTTTTTGGAGGTCATAGCAGAAGGAATCTTGGTAGCCCCCCCCAACCCCCCACCTCGTAATCTATTGGCTCCTCGCTCATTGTATACCACTCCTCTGACCCTCCAAGATACAGACTCCTCCCCAAACCTAGCAATTGTGACTATATCCCTCAACTCCGCGAAATCCATTATAGACGAACAAGAAAAGTGATGAAGCTTATAGAAGTTGATGAAGATTGTGAAAATAATTTCCCAAGAAAATACCTATAGGGAACGAGATCTAGAAAATCGCCGGAGAACAGATAGATGCCGGAGAAATTTTGGAAGTTTCAAACGCTTGGAAGGATTTGGATGATTTCACAAAAGTAAAGTTTTAAAATGACATGAGTTTTGACTTTTATATGAAAAGAGAATCAATCACAGCCGTTGGATCGAAGCCCATTACATCTAGAGCGTCTAAATCTCTGCTTCATCTAAGCCATCGAATTCGAACGATTTATTTCACCAACGCTTCATATCAACTCGCGATTATCACATGCATGTCTCGGCGAGTTATCCGTCGTTGTAACATGCGTAGCCATCATTACACATTTAATGAGACGACTGTGCGTGTATAGGAAGTTGTACGACTTCAGCTGTTTTGTCTCGAAAATATGCGAAAATGTCAAATCATTGGCACGTTATCAAGGTCAATCATTAGCAAATCAACATCAGCAGTTCAGCACTTTTCTGCCTCAATTTCAATTGAATTCGGCTATCTTCAAGGCATTCAGCCTCGGCAGTTCAACACCTTTCTACCTCAGCTTCAATTGAATTCAGCTTTCTTCAAGGCAATCAGCCTCGGCAATTCAGCACCTTTCTGCCTCAGCTTCAATTGAATTAGGCTATCTTCAAGGCAATCAGCCTAGGTAGTTCAGCATCTTTCTACCTCAGCTTCAATTGAATTCGGATATCTTCAAGACAATCAGCCTCAACAGTTCAGCACTTTTCCCAAAGAGGTAGAAACCTCATTTATTACTAAAGTCCATGCATAACATGAATAACTATACATGGACTTGGGGGGACTATTGTTATAACTTTGTCACTGGCATTGTCACGTGGTCGACCCACTGTAGTTGTGGACCCATTCCTACAAAAGTATCAGCCATAGAAGACGAGGCCCTGGGCAATTTCGAGGTTGTCTGCCAAAGTGGATCAAGTCCGAGGCTCTACCCTCGAGTAGTGGCGGCCCACGTACAAAGGTCTTAAATTTATTGTGGAATGATTGATGTGACTTTTGTAAAAGTATATTTGTGTCTTGTCTTGTCGATAAGATGTAAGAGCATTAAATGCGTTGTAAGCTAAGAATGTCAAAAAGATGGTTAGGATTAGAAGTTTCGACCGAGAAGATGAGGCTACGTTTAATTTCATCCAAGACCGTTTGTAACGCTATAAATACCACATCCATGTAACCATTGTAGGATGATACAACTTCTAATACAAAAAAGCAACTTATTTTCTTTTATGCATGTTGGGTTTCAGTCTTTTACTTCAATTTTATCACGGTTGGTAATTATCCTACAATCGTTTCCTGTATATTTTGTTGGATTTCGAATGGAAATGTCTTGTATTGTTGAGCTTCTCCCACGTCTAATTTAGGAGCGATCTCGACTGTTGACCTGTTGTCACGTGTTGAAATTAGCTTGATGCACGAGTAAGTTCCACATGTGATGTCAGCATATTTTGAAGTCAACAATCTGAGTTAAATATCGAGATTTCAGACTACTCGAGCACATACTTTTTGCTCCCAAACTAATTATTAAAGCATGCAATGAAATATAATTAATAGGGATTTCTGTTTTCTAGCTAATAAATACGTTTCTGACTTTGAGGACTTCAAACCCTGATTTCATGCCAATCTAAACATTAAAAATGTGTGCGTATGTGTATAGTTTTGTTTCCGTCAAATACTTAGTCAAACTCTTCCGTGTATATATATATATATATTACGTTACTGATAATACATACATAATATACATATTCTTTTTGCTCTCTCTCTCTCTCTCTCTCAGGTGCAAATTAAAATGCCAATATCAGATACAAGGTCGCCGGTGCAGTTTCTATACCGGCGGCATTCGAGCGGCGAAATACGAAACTTAGCCTCAATTTCCAGCAGTATCTTGCCAGCTTTTGGCACAGTTGTGGGTGAAGGATCAATAAATTTGAAAAAATTTGTGATTGCACCCTATGATCGAAGATACAGGTCAGTTTATATTCAATTTCCACATCTATTTTTAATTAAGACACAGAATCTGATGAATCTCTATTCTTCATTTTCCTTCCCTTCCCTTTCCACCAACCGCCAACCGCCGCCGCCGCCTCCGCCGATCCGGCTATTTCTCTCTCTTTTCATCAATAAGCTTTAGTACTTTAGTTTCTTAAATTTGTCTCTTCGTCTTTGCATGGTATAATCTCATTATTTCTCTGATAATAATCATTATTTTTTATATTTGACATTTTTTGATACACTGAATTAGGCGAAAATAACTCACTTTTTGAATAATTTTGTTTACTTCTTTTCTCATGGACGGTGACACACCACTTACATGATATTTTTATTTTGTACACCACGTTCCCTAGTCTTGGACCGCTTGATTGGAACTAGAGCCAATTTTTTTTTGACTTTAATGGTAGAAAATTCAATTTCAAATTGCAATTTTACATCTATCTATTGTAGACCAGAATGGTCTATGAAAACCTTTTTTTTTAATTGGACCACTAGCCTAAGAAACTTGAGAAGAAGAAGAAGAATTAGTACTTTTAAACTGAGCACTTATTTGACTAACCAAACAAGTATTAGGTGGTATCTGGCCCAATAAAAGATGAGAGCTGGGCCGGGCCCATCTCAATTGACCTCCTTAGATCACGTGCATGTTACCAACTCTTTTGATCGAGAAAGTTGTAAGGACTTGTTGATTTTTGGGTAACAAAATCTTGGTAACTTTCTAAAAGAGGGACCACTTTTTCAACATGCAAATCTTCAAAATATATCAATCAAATCATCTACGAATTCAAAGCCAAAACCTTTTCTGTTCATGGTTAAAAGTGCATTAGTATATTCAATTCCACTCGACTCGACAATAGACCATAGACAAATATTTAACATCTATTTTTCCTTTTAAGATGTCCAATTAAAAATACGAAACATGCCCAGAATGTTAATGAATTCAATTTGCATAATGTAAGTGAACATTGCAGGTGGTGGCAAGCATTTCTTGTGTTATTGGTGGTGTACTCAGCTTGGTCGTCCCCATTCGAGCTAGCATTTAGAGAAATGGGAACGGGTCCACTCATGCCTATTGATTTGGTGGTTGATGCCTTCTTTGGGGTTGATATTATTCTTACTTTTTTCGTCGCTTACTTGGACACATCAACTTATTTGCTGGTCGATGATCACAAGAAAATAGCTTTGAGGTATACATTTTCATCTTTTGTTTGAATAATAAAATTGGCTGATAAATGTAAAACAAATATTCGTTGGTGGGAGAAGGCAAGATTGTACTTGGACTAGGAGATTTTTAAAAAAAATATGTTTACATGCATGGATTTTGTCTGTGGTTATTACTAATTCATTTTAACGAGGCATTTGATAAAGTGAAGAGTATACCTTGGACTTGACAAAATCAACAAACATGAACATGGGAAATGTTTATTTGTCGATTGGTTAATTCAGTCGAGTATCACACATCAAACGTAAGTAACAAAGAAAATCCACTACTTCTATTTCAGGTATGTGTCGCATCTGTGGTTCCCAATGGATGTGGCCTCGACCCTTCCATTCCAATCCATATACAAAATTTTATCTGGGAAAAGGCACCATGGGGATGTCTTTGGCTTCCTCAACATGCTCAGGCTTTGGCGACTCAGGCGTGTCAGTGAATTCTTTTCTAGGTACCATTACATTTATTTTTTTTTATTATAACCGTGGATGTCAGGTCAGCTTGCGCGCAAAAGTAGGTACCATCACATGCCACAACCTTTAACATTTTCAATGAAACTTTTCAATTATCAAGTCCTATCAAGTAACATTTTTTATATTCACGACCTTCCACAAGTAAAGGTTTTTCCATGGAATGCACTATATCCTTGCATACTTTACTTTGAAGAAAATCCCCTTTTTTTTTTCCATAAATTTTATCCCTCAACAACATGTTCAATACCATTATATGTTTCTATATTAAAAGAGCAACCTAATTAACACCTTTTGTTTTTCATCAGGCTAGAGAAAGACACCCGATTCAGCTACTTCTGGACGAGATACTGTAAATTGATATGTGTAAGTATCATGTCCACAACTATGCTCACTTGGGCATAACAGTTACAACTACGAGTGCCCATTCAGCACGTACTAGTAAACATAACAATTTTATTCTACGTCAATATCAACTATCTAATTAATGACTCTCTTTCAGATAAACGGACTACTCATACGTGTTATCATTTTATCACAGGTGACATTATTTGCTGTACACACGGCAGGCTGTTTCTACTTCTGGCTCGCGACTCATTATAATCAATCAGATGATACTTGGATTGGGTCCCAAGTTTCTGATTTTGAAGACAGAAGTGTCTGGCTAGGATATACCTATTCCATGTATTGGTCAATTGTAACCCTTACAACAACTGGCTATGGAGATTTGCATGCACATAACACGGGGGAGAAGATTTTCTCCATATTCTACATGCTTTTCAACATCGGTCTCACTGCCTATTTGATTGGGAACATGACCAATCTTATTGTCCACAGTTCTGTCCGAACATTTGCCATGGTAATCTTTTGCCAACACTTCCACAGTATAGAATCGTAGAGATTAGCTAAACAAATCGAGAGTGCACAAGCATCAATGCATACCATATACAAGAATCTCACACCGTTGGTTCCACATGATCATGAACTCATGCAATTATCACATCTATTCTACATCTACACACTCTTCCACTTGTAGTGTGCCTTGCTAATTTAACAATTCATATACCATCAAGCCATGATATTTCCTGCAGAACTGATATTCTTCATTCAATAAGCTTAAGGTTTTTCTAGAATTCAACGATCCAAGACCTACAAAATCACTTTTCAGATTTATATTTGGTACATGTATCTCAGAAATGTTTAAAGCGATATAATGCTATTTAATGGTGGTTTTGAAGAGGGATGCCATCCATGAGATCTTGCGATATGCAAGCAAGAATCGACTTCCGGAAGGCTTAAAGGAGCAAATGCTAGCACATGTGACACTTAAGTTTAAAACAGCAGAACTTCAGCAAGAAGAAGTTCTGCAAGATTTGCCAAAGGCAATCAGATCTGAGATCGCTCAGCATCTCTTCCGCACTACGGTAGAAAATGCCTACCTTTTCAAAGGAGTATCTGAAGACTTTATTGTCCAGCTGGTAATGTTATTTTCCTCTCAGCATAATCATCTATGGTTATCAGTTTATCACATATTATGGACTGACCTATGGGCCTATCTTAATATTCATATTTCCTATTAAAATTGACACCTAAGCTAAGAGTAGGAAATTGTTATATATGAGATATCTAAGTGGTACTTCTTAGAAATTGAGAATTTTGATATTTTGAAGTGAAATTCTTTACTTCTCTATTTCAAATGTTTTACATATTTTTTTTCTGAGTCGTGAACTGTTCTTGACTTCCCCAGGTTCCAGAGATGAGAGCAGAATATTATCCCCCTAAAATGGATATTATCATACAAAATGAAATACCAACGGATTTCTACATTATAGTATCTGGAGCAGTGGTATAGACTATTCTCATTCACATTTTCAATCTTCAAATTCTTGTATGCAAAGCTGAAAAATCTAATTTCTGCAGGATGTAATGACACACAAAAACGGAATGGAACATGTAAGTTTCTCGATTGTTTATTTGGGAAAACTATATGCTTCAGTAGGTCATTTGTTTATTTAGCTTACCAAAAAGGAAGATATCAACAAGTAGCAATTGTAGAATTCAAGGCCATGTAAAATCGAACTTATAAAATTGACAATAGTATGAATAAAGCACATGTATAAGTTGTGCCATGTGATGCTCGGACTTGGCATTCCAAAAGGCATGCCCAAGTCAACACGACATGAATATGGGTATGAAATATGAGACGGATCCTTCAATTTTCAAACGGAGATGACAGTTGTAATTAATTATGTCATTTCTAACTTTTATTTTAATTTTGTGCTTTTGTCTTGTAAATATATACTATTTTTGGTGTTTTAGACTTTTAGTATAAATTTCTAGTTAGTTTTAAGTGACATTTTCTATCTTTTAACAATTTACCACTTAATTTATGGGGAAAAAATTGAAATGTGAAAGACATACGCACGTACCGGTGTACGTAATTTGGACTCTTTTTAGACATGTCCTCATATCCTATATTTTGGAAAACAAAAGTTTCAACATTTAGATACGTACTCGTACCTGATATCTGTACCGGGTCCGAGCATCATAGGTTGTGCCAGATCCTCCAACCTAATATTTGTAGCACATTACAGATTATCTCATCTTAATGGGATAGCATGAGACAGTTGATGAAATTACGTAGTTAAAATCATGTTTGTTTGGTTTTAATCAAGATTTCCAAAATCCGTTGAGCAAATAAAGAAAAATTAACACTGATGGACTAAGCTTCCTGAACTATGTAGCCATCATCATGAGAATACCACATACATGTTTGGATCATGTGATAATGAAAAAGAAACACACGTTGAAGTGCGTAATCAGTAAAAAGGAAACAGAATTTAGTGGTGACCTTGGAAATGAAAGTCTTTCTATTAAGAATTTAAACAAGAATCTCATTTCTCCAGGTTGTAGAGTAATATTCTTCTCAACTTTTCATTAATCGTACGGGTAAAGATTGGATATGTACCCGTACCTAATACCTGTATCTGAGTTAGTAAATGCTAAATCTAGAAGTGATTTCCTTCCCATTATAAAATGTTAACTTGGAGTTTTTCCAGTTCCTGTCAAAATTAATGTCCCCAGATATGCTTGGAGAAATTGGGGTGATCTTCAATATCCCTCAACCTTTCACAGTAAGAACAAAGAGGCTTTCTCAGGTCATTCGGATTAGTCATAATCATTTCAAGCAACTGGTGCAACCACTTAGTGAAGATGGGAAGATTGTCATCTCTAATTTTCTTCAGGTCAGAATTCTAAAATTTTGGTATTCATCAGTGAATTAAAGATCATCATTTGCCCTGTTAGTAAGAATTATGCATCTTATACACTATTGGATAATCCTGTAATGGCATTATTGGTCACTCGGTGGATTCATCTTCTCTTTTTTAGAACACCATCCTCAAAATACCAAGCATTGAAGTATTTACTAACGGTCATTTCCAATTCTCAGCATTTGAGGGGCCTGAAAGACGAGGAGCTAGAGGAGATACCATTTGTAGGAGAATATCTGGCTGACTTAAACATTGAGGTTTTTCAATTTATTTACTTTTTCCCGTTTTGCACAAATCTAATAAAAAGTTCCATCTACTTTCTCTGTCAAAGTAATTATTAAGGGCATGTGCAGTAGGCGTAGGGATTAAAATCGGATTAAAATTGAAAAACTAGTTGTTATTGTTGACTTTTATTAGACGAGTGGATCCAATAACGACTATATTTTCAATTTTAATTGGATTTTAAGCTGTACCAAACAGGGACTAAAGCTTGATGCAAAATGCAGTGAAACACTTTTCTAATGGTATGCATTAACCATTTGTTCATTCAGGCCGTACAATCAACACATGAACCACAAAATTATGAGGGACTGAGCCAAGAATCAAATGGTAAGCTCTCGACTCAGTTGAAACAGTTATTTATTTGCATGCATAAAGTACACACCTTGCATTTTGAAAAGTTTACTGCTGATTAAAAACACAAATTACTTGGAAGATATAATAGAAATATCGTGTCATTACATCTCAGTAGAAAAGGGAACTTTCAGTTGTCCTGCCAATGACGTGAAGAAGCTAAATCACTGATCAAGTGACTGGTTCGTCGTCATTACATCTCAGTAGAAAAGGGAACTTTCAGTTGTCCTGCCAATGACGTGAAGAAGCTAAATCACTGATCAAGTGACTGGTTCGTCGTTATATATATAGATAAAAAGAGCTATAATAAGACTGCAACTTTTGAATGAAGGGAGATTCATATTTTCCATCTACCTTTTACTCACTTAAACACCTTAAATGGTGTATGGGGAATGCCAACCTAGATATTGCCAGTTGACTATTATTCATCAGCCAGTTCAATCAAATGCCAAACCAAATGTTTTTATTGACAAATAGATGACTTGCTCTCTATGTCCGAATCTTTAAGTTCGTATGCATGCAATTTGAGGGCAAGGGCAATACAAAAGTGAATACTACAGAATCATGTGAATAGTAAGATGATTAGCAAAAATGTTCTATGGTGATACATTAACCAACTGCAAAAGAAACTCTTCTTCAATCTTTTTTTTTTTTTTTTTTTCAGGAATCCCTACATCTTATGCATCAACAAATACACTTCCTGCAAGGGTGGTACTCCACGGGCATCATCCAGGTGACAAACAAGAAGAAGAAAATAGGGGAAAACTAGCACATCTACCTGATTCAATGGAAGACCTTCTGACACTAGCAGGTGAGCACCATCATAACATAGTTTTCTAAGAAAATAGTCTACTCATGCGCATAGGGATCTGGAAATCCCAAAACTTAAACCTTTTCAACGACGCTCTCCATGAAAATCTAGAAAGCATCATTGATGAAGAACACAATCAAAGATGAACAAGATTGAGAAAGAAAGAGAAAGGGAAGAGAAGAGAAGAGAGAAGAAAAAGGAGGGAATATAGAAGAAATTGGGGGAGAAAGTATTAATTTATTTCATAATCAAAATCTAAGTATTACAATTAACTAGGCCCTCTTTATATAGTCTAAGCAAACCTAATTTGAGAAGGAAATGATAACCTAATCTATTTAACCTAGAAAACTATAATAAACTAATCTAATCAAAACAAACATAATTTAAATCAAATTCAACTTTAAAATCTTATAAAAAAATCCTATATTTGTTAGTATCTTCATTCTCCATCAATCATAGTTGCATTATTCCTTTCCTATCCAAATCTTTCTCTCAGTTTAACTTGCATAATAAAGGAGAAAGGTAGAAGAAAAGAATACCAGCATGATTTTTACTTTTGTCTAACATATTTTTGGTGAGTGCAGAAAGGAAGTTGGGGAAAAGAGGAACCACAGTTCTCATGGCAGATGGCACTCTAGTGGAAGATTTAAGTGCTTTAAGAGACAATGATCACTTGTACGTATTTTGAGAACAGCCACCTTGAGAAAATGCTACTACATGAAATTAATATTTTCAACGAGTAGAGAGTAAGAAAGGAACAGGATGATGAACTGGATGATAAGTGTCAATCCACTGACTTGTACACATACACTAAAACACGAGCTTGAAATTTACAAGTCATGTGAAGATTGTAGAGAAAAGGCAAACATTAGAGCTTCAGTTGAGATCTCTGTCAAGCATGTTTAGAACAGCGAAAGCAGCTTTCTGAAAATGCTCCTTCTCTTCTTCTAAGTTTTTCTTTCTTTGGAGAGCAGAGTCTTTGGACTTTTCTATATCTTCCAGTATTTCAGTAGAGTTCTGATCGATTTCCCTGTGAAGTTTGTATAAGATGAGGTAAGTTCTCAAATACAGTCATGGGCAATTGTAAATTCTTTGTTGTTCTATAGGAAACATTTGATAAGTCTCCCAAGAATTTTACCAATAGCAAAGAAGAAAGGAAAAAAAAAAAAGAGGAATATACTGACAGCCATGCAATGTGATGAAAAAGGCAAAAACTTAAGTGCTAAAAGTTGAAAACCAGTGGCTTTGAAAAGATAACAATAGGTAAAATGTGAACTAAAACTTATATGATAGAACATTTTAGTTTTATGAAAACTAGAAGTATTTTGAAGAACGAGAGCATCAAAAGGATTGTAATAGTGATAGTGAAAAAACCAACTACCATGTGTTCATTAGTGCAGAGGCACTAAAATTTAGTAATCTAGCATATTTGGCTAAGATTGTTCAACAGATGAAAGCAAACATATATAATTTGGGTTAAAACTGTTTGTTTGACTTTGTCATTTTAAGCATGTTCTCCATTCCCGCTTGCACCTGCTGAGAGAGATCTGCGTTCATGACATGACCAGCAATTCTTCTCAGTAGATACAGAATATATCGAAATATATCGAAGAAGAAACCGTGAACAATGAAAAGAATATGTTGAGCAAATTTTAAGTACATTTATAACACAACCGGAATATAATGCTAAGAAGTGTGTTCTTGTGCAATGATGATCTCGTATAAATAAGCAAAGAATTCATTTGAAGCATATGACCTCTTTCTTGGTAGTATATCCAACATACAGTTTCTCACTTTTTGCTTGTTTGAAGAACCTATCATGATTCTAAGAGAGGAGATCAATTAGTGGCTTAAGAATTCAACTTCACCTAGATTTCAAACTTTGAAGCCTTTAAACAGAAAATCAAACCAGCATCATAACAATGCATTCAATGTCCTTTAGAAGCTATCATACTCGGGACAACAGTATCTACAAAGTCAGCATGATAGCTTAGTGATATTATCTTCTCAACTGCTTTTAGAAAGCATTTGCAATATGTGACAGCTCCATTACGGAGGAAAATGATCTACAAATGCCAAAAATCCATAGAGTTAACCCTTACGTTAATCCTTTAGGTGGAAGAAAAAGGAGAATTGACTGCTGTTTATACAATCAGAGGATGGAAATAAACCGTTCTAATCATGCAATCGTAATTTATACTCTGGAATTCCAAAACACTTGCTAAAACAAATAAAGACCTCTCAACTACTTTAGATCTGTGTTTGTCACTTGATTTCGGTGATTGTGGAATCGGAACTCCAACAAATTACGCTCGTATTTGTTTTGATTTCCTACAATTCTATTTTAAACTTGAATTCCGTGGGAACAAATCTTGACTTAGAAAATACTAACTCCAACCCATTGCAAAATTCAAATAATTGAACTCAAATAGTTATACTGTCATTAATTGTCAACATATGAACAACGAAATTCCAAACAATTAGAAATTAGCTTACCCTGCCTAAATTTCAAACTAAAGACGCGACAGAGTAAATACAACTTCAATCATGATGGAGGAGTAATTAATTTTGTCAAAAGTTCATAACTCTATAGTTCCTTGCTGTATTTGTATCAAACAGCGTCTATCTCTACGTATCTATGGAAAATATTACAAGTCGAGCAAAAAGTGTGTACTATCGTTAAACTCGAATTTAAAACTATACGCATTGTACAGTCTACATTCAGGCAAAATATGTATGCATATACCGTAGATGAGTGCAGATCTCTTGGACTCAGTGTACGGGTCACGAGAGAGTTGAGCATCCGATGGAGGTGGTGATGACGTCATCGTGCAAGACTTCAAAGCCGGAGAGTGATGAGAGAGATGACTTTTGGCGCGCTTGTTTGGTACCAATTTTAATCTACTCGTCAATTAATAATAACGATTAATTTTTCAATTTTAATTCAATTTTAATCTCGACCAAACATAATACTGCAAAAGTTTTCTGTATACGGCAAAAGTTTAGGGGTACATATTTAGAATTTTTTGGTACGAATTTTAATCTAATTAGAATTGAAAATATAATCGTTATTGGATCTCACTCGTCTAATAAAAATCAATAATAACCACTAATTTTTCAATTTTAATCTATACCAAACATACTCTTAATACTGCAAAAGTTTTCTGTATACTGCAAAAGTTTAGAGGGTACATACTAAGCCATTGTTTGTCTTACTATTATTTTTCTAACTTTTTTTAAAAATTTATTTTCAATCACCTATTCTCGTAATGAAATATTTTACACGTAAAACTAATTTTTTGTACTTTTTAACTATCCCTAAAAATTCAGTGCCCATTTGGCATATATTTCAGTTTTTAGTTTTAGTTCATTTGTAGTCATCTTGAAATATTATTTCTCAAAATAGAAAACTAGAAAAATTTAGTTTTAAATTTTGAAAAATAATTTCATGACATTTTATTCCATAAAATTTGATTATTCAGTAAAACTAGAACAATTTTATATTAATACATAATCAAGTATATAATATACATTTAAATTTGGTGAACTTTACAATGTATTTTTCTCTCTACGAAAGTTAAATAAAAAATAATAATGAATTAAGATCAAAATATAGGAAATAAAAATAACAATTACTGATGTGGATTGAAAATATTTTTATTTGTGTTTATTTAAATATTTTTTTACATTTTTTTATATAAATAATCATTAAAGAGCTTCAACTATTTTTATTTTTATTTTTGTCGAAAAAAATTATTTTTTAAATTCAAGTTTTTTTCATTTCTTTTTTCTTTTTTCTTTTCTTTTATTTTTTTTACTTTTGAATTCACCAATTTTTCTTTGAATTTATTTTTGTTGAATTTCATTTTTATTTTAAAATTTTATTTGTTAGAATTTTAGATTTTTTTAAAAAAACTATTTTAATAATAAAAACTTATATTTAAATAAAATTTTATTTTGACGCTTATTTTCCATGTTTTGAATATTTCTAGAATTTTTACAGAAAACATTCAAATATGTGTTTTAAGTTTTGTATTAAAAATTTACTCTTATTTTTGAAAATGTATTTTCAGAATGCCAAACCAAATACATTTTCAATGATTTGCAAAATTAAAAATTGAAAGTAACTTGAAAACAACAAGTTAAACGTACTCTCACTATTTTCAAAACTCATTTTCATTTAATAATGGTAGACAAAGAGGGGCTAAATTGGGTTTTGAAATTTTCCAATTTTTCACGAATGGAAATAAAGAGGGGAGTCAAAAATACCAAAGCATAGTTATCATTATTATACTTGAGCTAATCATTAATACAAATATAGCATCTGTTTGGCAAAATTTATATATTATTTATAAATGATTAAAATTCATTTTTAATCATATATTACAATTGATCACAAGTATTATTCATTTATCCACAATTCATT
The DNA here is from genome assembly GCA_903798355.1 of Fraxinus baroniana. Classification (NCBI taxonomy): domain Eukaryota; kingdom Viridiplantae; phylum Streptophyta; class Magnoliopsida; order Lamiales; family Oleaceae; genus Fraxinus; species Fraxinus baroniana. Next base: position 18,631 of record CAIGRO010027825.1, read on the forward strand.
TTTATCTATTTATAAATTACATTGCTTACAACTTCTTCCCCAAACGGAGATGTACTTCACGTTATTGATTCAACTGATGAATCATTGTTAAACTGCAGATTCTATACAATTTTTTTATAAAAAATAAAAATGCTCAAAAATATATTTTGTTGATAATTTAGAATATTCGAATCACTTGTAAAAGGCTAGGAAAGTTGTTACTGATGCTTATAATTTAGAGAAAATCGGACAAAATATTTTCGTGTAAGGTTATAAATTGAATAAGGTAGAAGTATACTTGAATAATAGATGAATGTTGAGTATATACAAAGCATAAGTTGTAATCTTATAAGAACTAAAAAAAACTTGTATGAGACTTAGAATGATCAGATATGATTGGACTCCCAAGGGTCAAGGATTTCTAGCATGATTGAAACATGGAAGGTGTCATAAGATGGGATTACACAGGGGAGCCACAATAGGACTCATCGCAGGGTTAGGAAACTCAGATATGGGGACTGGTCACGAGGGAATGGACATCCTGGGCTTCTATTGTGGGCATCATAGGAAGCCCGGGGCGAGATGGGAACAAATATGTGCGAGCACTCGAAGTCGAGGGACCCACGACTCCATTGGTCAAACTATGAGATAAAATTACATCATCATATGTGTTTTACATAATTTTCACAACTCGTATTTTGAACCTACGCATTAAAACTCATTTTTAGTCCCACCACGATCTAAAATTACATAAGTTAAAATTTTTAGATTATTATATGGCAATGGGCCGAGCCAGCTCGTATTTTGAACCTAAGTATTAAAACTCATTTTTAGTCCCAACACGAGTTAAAATTACATAATTTAAATTTTTGAGATTATTATATCATGCATAGAGGTGGCAATGGGCCGAGTCGAGCCGGCTCGGCCCATGCCAACACGAGCTCGGCTCGTGCTCGCACAAGTCGAGCTCGTGGCTCGTTACCCACTAGCCGAGCTTCGGCTTGTCTTGTAGGCGTTTGGACGAGCTCGGCTCGTGCCTGAGCTTACCCAAAACGAGCCGAGCCGAGCCCTCAGCTCGTCGCTCGTTATTTTTTTTTTCACACTACCATTCTAGTTTAATTGTAAAAAATATATATATATACACATTTTGTGATTAATTTCTAAATATACATTTTCAAAAACAGTTATAATTTCTAAACGAAATAAGAACAAAAATTGTTTTGTTGAGTAATAATGTAATATGTTTTTTGTTTACC
>CAIGRO010027873.1:0-14744 GCA_903798355.1 Fraxinus baroniana
AAACACAAACAACATAAATAAATTGATAGAAAAATCCAAAAGAGCTAGATAAATAGAAATTAATACATGTCTCAAGTTGATTACATCAAACCCTATATCTAAATATTTAGTTCATAATGAAGAAAATTGACATAATTGAATTAAATATGAGTAGCATGGATAAGAAGAAGGGATTTAGAAAAACTATTCATTGCCAGTTGATTTCTTCTTTCAACTGTGTCAATCTCCCCTTGGTTTAATTGATTTCTTCCCCGATTGTGTCTTCAAATTTTTTGCCTTCCTCTAGCCATCAACAACTCCCTTCTTGGTCTTCAAAATGTATATTTTTGTTGTTTCACGGCTGCAAGTCGAATCCTTTTGGACTAGGCCGAAAAAATCATTAAAAAGGAAACTTTTTTTCTCGGGGCATGGCGCTACGGCGCCCAAGGCTAGCACCGCCCATTCTTCCAAATTTTCTGGGCTAGGCACCTGCAGTGCCTAGGGTTGGCGCCGCGGTGCCCAACCTTCTGTCCATTTTTTTTTATTTAGTTGGGTGCCGTGGTGCCCAATTTTACCATCATTCCATCTTCAACTTTTTCTTGTTTCACCTCATCTTCAAATCTAATTTCTTTGATCATCCATGGCTCCATTTCAAGCTCTCAAATATATCATTTCCTTCACTGTATTTAAACTACAAAACAAAATGAGTACACACATCAAAACGCTCATAAGTGCTCAAGAACAAGCCGAAAACTATGTTTTAAAGGTATTAATTTAATGAGTGATTTACACTCATCATAATGGCGCCAAAAAACTTGTCATTCGTTTTATGCAATGTGAATTGTACCGCAAGTATATGGTGTCAAGTTTTGTAACATAGTATTGGAGTAAGAGTGTCGAACCCACATGGATTGTAATTCAAATTTCTACTAAGTACTATAATTATATAGCCTTTATTTTATCTAGATGAACGAATTTTGTAATCAATGTTTTTTTTAAACAAATGTGGTAACGAATTCAACAAATAAGTGCAAGTTAGAAGAATAATCAAATGATGAAGTCTAGGGTTATGATTTCGCCTAACTGTCAAATATGTTTCTCAAAATTTAGTTATCTCCAATCAATTTTCCATGTTTATAAGCAAGAACTCTAATATAATTTTACCCCCTCTCTCGAGTGCCAGATAAAAATTAATCCTAGAGATTAATTCCAATATCTCTATTCCAAATTAAAATATAGAATTTATCAAATTCATGGTTCTTAAATGGAATATGCTTCAAAGGAATTATACTTTCTCTCGAAACCACTATGTTGTGTTAATCTTATGATCGTGCCTAAATTTCCCCATCTCGAGTGTCGAAATTGACTAGCATCTACACATTCAATTAGTGGCCAATTAATTGAAAGCATTAAAATCATAATACAAATAAACAAAGTGGAAAATTTCATAGAAATAACTAAAATCAAATCGAATCGTACTCTCAAATTTTGCCTGCAATCAAACTCTAGAAGAATAATTTAGTTCATGTTAAGAAACGTGAAATCTATATAATTCAAAATAAACAACATAAAGAAGAGAATAGAAAAAATTAGTTTTTGGATAGATCTTCAATCTTCTTCCTTGATGTTATTCTTGTCTCTCTTTGATTTCTTGAATTATGCCAACTTTGTCTCGTGTTCAATTCTCCCCTCAAAATTGGTCTTTGGAGTTGTATTTATATCCTCATGAAATATTGGACGGATTGGAGTTGTATTGGATCAAGAAAAGAGTCTAACAAAAGTCAAAAACCTATTTCTCGCACATGGGAGCCTCGGCGGCACTGTAGCAGTACGGCGGCACTGTAGCAGTACTGCGGCGCCGCTAATTCTGCTGATTTTCAGGAAAACCAGTTCTGCGGCGCCCATCGGGTGGAAAACTACACTGTACATCCTCCATTATTTTTATCGTAACTTTTTCTCCCAATATCCGATTGAGGTGATTCAAGATTATTTGGAAAACGGACTCAAAGAGCTACAGCTTTAATTCAAAATAATTTTCCAGTTCAAACGTTTTCTATGTCGAAAATGAGTCTCAATATGAGACTACAAATCTAGAGTATAACTTTTTCGGTTGGAAAATGATGTATGATCATACTTTGATTATATTTGATCTATTTGACTTATTTCTTCATCCAATTGACTCCAAATGCTCTCGAATCTTCATTTTGAGGTCCAACACAACTTTTGAGTATTTGCACTTTAATCCTCGAACTTTAGATCTCTTACAATTTAGCCATTTTCTCCAATTTTGTCAACTCTTAATTATTTCCTTCAATTTCATCAATCTATATCACAACATCAAAACACACATATATACAAGATTTTGTTGCTGCTTCAAATATGCTAATCTCCTAATTAGCTAATTTGTAGAAGATTGAGTATGAATAACAAGATATTGTTGCTGCTTCAAATATGTTAACAACTTGAAAGGAGAAATCGATGAACTACTAGATTTCCTTTTTCCACTTCACCTTCTTTGTGTATTCAATGTATTACTTTTCACCCTTACGTATTTGCAGCTGGATGATGTAATTTGTTTCCTACTAAGATACGATGAAAAAAGAGGTTAATTGGCATTGCTTTGCAATACTTTGAGCAACATTACTTAGGACTTCGAGTGGTGGCCATACCAAGAGAATAGTAGCGGCTGCAACGATTGAAGTTCATGGGGGTGGGTAGAGGAAATGAGTGGTTTTTTTCTTTGCATTTCATCTATTAATCTTTCCTTGTTCTTTCATATTTTTGTCAAAAATGGATAAAAGCAAAATGCTTTAAAAAACACACCATCGATTCTATTGGCTAGGATGATGAAGATAAACATATTAATCTGAACGTGAATATCAGTGACCATTTTGAATAAATCAAAAAGAAGAAGATGAGTGACCAAATTGAAATTATACCCTAAATCAAAGACCAACAAATTTTTAATGCAATCTAAAACATATATGAAAATTGTGGTTTTTAATTACTATATAGTTGAAATAAGCAAATTATTTGAGGAGTTGTCTGTAAGTTGTGAACACCGTACTTTTAGTCACTATGAAGTTCATGAAACAACAAGAATAAAAAACTACATCAGAGCCAGACCTAAGGGGAGGCCCAAGAGGCATCCACCTCAAGCTCAAAATTTTTAGGGGCTCATTTTGTTTGTTTGTTTGTTTTTTTTTAAATTTAACCTAAACCTCGACTTCAGTCTTCAACTCCAGTCTTCATGCACGTCGCCACCTTCAGAGTTCAGTCCTTCCCTAAGTTTCCTCTACCTGAGTTTCCTATTTCCTCCACTGCTCTACGCCGCGCCTCCACCTTCTACGGTTCAGCCCTTCCCTGCGCTTGAGTTTCATCCCTGTGCGGAGTCCGCCCGTCCACCGTGGGCCCGTAAGTCTCAATTCTTTCAAATGAAATAACCGAAAGTTCAGGTGTTCCTCCAATTCCATCCAAGACGCAAAAAAATTGTGCAACTCCTCTGAAGGCTCTGATTGGGGTACCTCTCAATTTATGTAGCTTTGTTACACAGAATGTTTTTTCTTCAGCCTGTATGAGTAGAAAATTGTTTTAAGCATGCTAAGATTGATTCTTGTTATCATATGCAGGAGGCTAAATATGGTTTGTCAAAATATAATGCAGTAACGCCTCGATCTAAAGATAGAAGGTAGATGAAGTTAATTAACACAATACAGCTATTTGATGACAAGTGAAAATTTGAAAACTAATTTCACATTGTATATAACTCGCAGAACAAAGCACCAATCGATCCCTCAGCTTTAGGAAGCAGAACAAGAGGCCCCAAATGGCACATTTTTTCGGCAGTGTAAGTTCAAATGATATGAAAATCTCTATTTATTAGTTGATTTTTAGAACCACAGTTTCAAATAAGAAGATATTGAGATCACCATTGAATTTGATCTCCATTAACCATTGTATTATTGTATTCAGTTCTTCTCCTTGAATCTCGATTAACCATTGAATTTGATCAAATGATTTGAATCTAAGAATCTTTGATTTACAGAAGGTAGAGCTGTGATGCCTAAGGAGTAAGGAATAATCAATTTTCTTGAGCCTTGAGGGGTATCCCGTATTCGAGTATGTTTCTTGTTTCCAGCTTTACTAGTTTAGCAGTTTACTGTATTTTGTTTTGCGATTGAGAATTTGAATATGGATATTGGTTATTGGATAATGGATGGATGATTAAGGATGATAGGGGTTGAAGTTTGAAATGAGATTTTATAAATATGTAATTCTGTATATATTAAACTATTAGTTATGGGATTTTATAAATTGAATATATGATAGTGTGATCGAAGTCAGATTGGAGATATGGATGAATATTTTAATAACAAGAAAAGAAAAGAGAAAATGGTTGAACAACTCGACTATACAAAATTGATTGATATTTTTACCTCGAAAACTACAAGACAAGTTATATTTAAATGATCAGTTAGAACATCTTCCTATTGTCATTTGATTGCAAAATAAATATTTTGAATATTTTAGTTTTATTTGTTGTTTTATTGTTGAATTTAAGCTAACAAATTTAGTTCCGTAAGACTCTTTTAAAAGAAAAAGATGATTGTCTGTTATAACTTAGTGCCCAAATTTTGAAATTCGCTTCATGTCTCACGAAAAACAGGTACGATCCTGAACTACATATCTGGTCAAGAATACTATTCTTTTTCATGATTTTTTAAGCCTAAACTTTTTTCTTTTTTCTTTTTTTTTGGGGAAAAAATTCCACAATTTCTTGTTATTTCATAATAATTTACATAATTTACTTTGATCGTCCCTTCAAAAAGAAAAAGGAAACTATAACAAAACTCCCTACAAGACCGGGGACTGTCTTTTCAAATCCAAGTGTAAAATTTAAAATAATTACAAAAACAGCACAAAAAATGGATAAATCGAGAAATTCTCCCCTATAAATAAACCAAGAAATGTCGCTTTAGCTTCCCTGCGCCTAGCCCTATACTTCGGTTTTGTTTTTGTATTTGTAGCTATGGAGTTTTATATATTTTTCTTAGTGTTTTAATGTTCTAATTTTACCAAATAAACAAAAAAATTGATCTATTGTGGGGTTAGGAGGTGTGGATCAGCATCGATCATAATTACGACTAGGGTTTCCCACCTGTGTTCATTGCCGCCAATATATAGAGACATATTTGTCTATGCATACAGCTTTGATGTATATCTGATCTGTAGAAATTTCTTGTTCTGTATTGTTTCATACTTCAAAAGTTGATCTGGAAAATCAGACATCTGCCCGTATTTTGGGTGTCATTTGTCTTTTTTCTTTTGGGTTCTTGATTTTGTGATCGGCGATTAGGGTTCATTGATTTTTGATTTTGATAATTTTTTGCGTTTTTTTAGAAAGTAATTGCCTTTTTAATTAGTCTGGTTTGGAACGGTGACGANCATCTGCCCGTATTTTGGGTGTCATTTGTCTTTTTTCTTTTGGGTTCTTGATTTTGTGATCGGCGATTAGGGTTCATTGATTTTTGATTTTGATAATTTTTTGCGTTTTTTTAGAAAGTAATTGCCTTTTTAATTAGTCTGGTTTGGAACGGTGAGGAATGGATAAGAAGAAGGTTGTTGTGCCGCTAGTTTGTCATGGGCATTCTCGACCGGTTGTTGATGTGTTCTACAGCCCGATCACTCCTGATGGATTTTTCCTTGTCAGTGCTAGCAAAGGTAATTTTTTTTGGGCCGGTATGTGTTGTATATTATATTGTTTTATCTGTATTTTCGTGGCAACTTCAACTGGTGATTTATGATTGAATATTGTTTAAGGATTTATGGTATTATGACTTGCCTTAGTTACGTAAATAATGCAACTATTATAATTTTGTTTAATTGAGTGATTAATTCAGTGGAGCTATAGTTGTACAACATTTATGAGAGATAATTGAGCTTGATTGTGATTAAGTTGCTTTCTTTGATGATCACTGGTACATTATTTTGGCACATCAAGCAGAAAATATCAATGCTAATTTGAATGGTGTAAAATTTATTTTTAAGCATGTGGAACCTTTGAAAAGAAACTAAATTTATTGTCGAACATCGGAAAAACTCAATAAATGGATAAGCTGGAGCATGAGGCCCACCATTTACCTGCAGATTGTAGTGGGCCTTATGAGGCAAAATATAATGGAGGCTGCATTAATGGAACGGAATTCTCCATTCTTGCGGATTGGAATAATATTTATTCTTGATAGAAGTAAGTTTTATGCTGATTGTACAAAGAAATTTTACGTGGTATTTTTGGGGATCTAAGTCAGTGATATATGTTTTTACACCAGAGGTACTAATGGATGTACTCGTGTTGCGCTATGGCTACACCTGGACATGAAAATGCGGTTTCTCATTGTTAAGACCTATTATCTGTGAATGATGATTTCTTTAAATATGACATTGCTGATTTTATGACCTATTATCTGTGAATGATGATTTCTTTAAATATGACATTGCTGATTTTATGACTTCAGTGTTGATTCATTACCAAAATGCTCAGACATGTGTATTGTAATTGCTGCCCAGTGGTCTATTTGTTGCTTTGTGCCACCAATATCTTTCCTGAAATAGACAATGATAAATGATTATTCTAAGAATGGATAAGCTTCAGTTTTCATACTAATCAACGCAAAGTAACACTAAGGCCTGTTTGATAGCTCATTATTTTCCATGGAAAATGGAATTGAAATTCCAATTCCAATTCTCACTTTTGCCATGTTTGATAGCCAAAATTTTCCATGGAAAATGTTTTCTTCCCACCTGCCACGTGTCCCATTTTTCCATGATTTTGTGGAATTGGTTTTCCCACCAAAGTGGTGGGAAAATGGTTTCTAGCTTTCTTTAAATTCCAATTCCGACTTTTGCCATGTTTGATAGCCAAAAATTTCCATGGAAAATGTTTTCCTCTCACCCCGCCATGTGTCCCCTTTTTCCATGATTTTGTGGAGTTGGTTTTCCCACCAAAGTGGTGGGAAAATGGTTTCTAGCTTGTTTTTTTTTTTCGCAATGAAACAAATTCTATGTACAATTGTAAAAATAATAATAATAATAATAATAAAATTCTCTTTAATTGACAATTTTCATGAAAAACAACGCCAAACGAACACCAAAAGATCCAAAATTTCAATATTTTCGAAGTGAAAAATTATACTAATCAAACACAATTAATTGACAATTCCATTCTAAACAATTCAATTCCCTAAAATTCATTTTTTTTCCATTCAAATTCCACTCTTGCAACCAAAAGGACCCTAAATATTCAAAGTGGAGAGAAACATGTCATGAAGCAACATAACATACATTTTATCCGTGTATTAATTTTTTTTTTTCATTGTGTAGAAGAAAATGAAACATGAAAGAACCCAGAAATAGATAAATTTTGTATATGTTGGGTCACTTTTTTAGATGGCATTTTTTTTTTTTTGGCAATGAAATAATTCTATGTACAATTGTAAAAAATAATAATAACAATAATAAAATTCTCTTTAATTGACAATTTTCATGAAAAACAACGTCAAACGAACACCAAAAGATCCAAAATTTCAACATTTTCGAAGTGAAAAATTATACTAATCAAACACAATTAATTGACAATTCCATTCTAGGCAATTCAATTCCATAGAATTCATTTTTTTTTTCCATTCAAATTCCACTCTTGCAACCAAAAGGATCCTAAATATTCGAAGTGGAGAGAAACATGTCATGAAGCAACATAACATACATTTTATCCGTGTATTAATTTTTTTTTTTTTTTTCATTGTGTAGAAGAAAATGAAACATGAAAGAACCCAGGAATAGATAAATTTTGTATATGTTGCATGTTGGGTCACTTTTTTAGATGGCAGATGATCAATGAAAAAATCCATTTAAATATGACATTTAACATATTTAGTGCTGTACTAATAATCAAGGTTTGAGGAAGTTGGAATCATTTTACTTGTGCATCACAGTTCAATTTCCATAAACAAGTTAGTTTTGCTTTCATCCTAGTATGAAATGCCTTCTGTTTCTGGTAATACATACCTGTCAACGCATGTATTATTTTTTGTAACATTCGGGTGATTGTCTTGTAAGATCTTTATGAACCAAATTTCAATTAATTAAATTACTAATTATTGGTGTTGTATTTGTCTGCCCAGATTCCACCCCAATGTTAAGAAATGGAGAGACTGGAGATTGGATTGGAACCTTTCAAGGGCATAAAGGCGCAGTATGGAGTTGTTGCCTGGATAAACATGCTCTGCGTGCGGCCTCTGCTTCAGCTGATTTTTCAGCGTATGTGGGCAAGTTCTTTCGGTGTCTTTATTCGTTCATGAAATTAAGATTTTCCATCTATAGATCTATGTTTGTAATATTTTTTGTTAAAAGTTATTATCAAATCAATTGCTGGTAAAGTTTGGTCTACATCATTGGATTTTCTTATTTTACACTAACATTGGTGATGTTTGGCTAGCAACAAACTGCAAGTACAGGATCTATCTGAAGTTTGTATCCGTTGCTTGTCATGGGACCTTTAATGGGATTATTCCTTAATGATATATGTGGACTTTGTTTGCAGGAAATTATGGGATGCTTTAACTGGGGATGAACTGCATTCTTTCGAGCACAAGCACATAGTTCGTGCGTGTGCCTTCTCAGAGGTGCTCACTTTAAATGTTTGAATGAGTGTTGCCTAGTGTCTCTTCAAGTTTTATGAGGACTTTATGGTGCAGATCTTTTCACCTGGTTGGGGTTCTTTATGAGGAGCTCATATTATTGAATTAAGCTTCATTTGCTGCAGCACCAGCCGGTTTGCATGTGAAAATCACATCTTGTTATATCATTCATCCAATATTCATTAATTCTATTGCATGGCTTTTGAAGTGGTCATATATTCTGGTAAACTTTAAATCTAAGTGAATCAAAGAGCCTAATCATGTTTTGCTTTGTATCGAGGATGAAAAAGATTCAAGATATTGATGCCACTCAACTTTAAACATCACTTCAGTTGAAATTATGTTTTATGCAATTCTTGCCAACATTGTATAACCTGTCATATAAAACTGATCTTGAAAATGGAAAATTTGTTTTTAAAATGTTGGTTCCTCGCTTTTGATAGCCTTGCTATAAATGCACTGCAAACAAGACTCAGGTTTTGTGGAAGTTGTATGCATGTTGGTGATCTAACAAGTGTGTCCCTCCCAAGTTTATCTTTCCATCTGCAAAGCACATAAGTAGGATACCAAAATTTCAGTTTTGGTTTATGATAAGGTGTTTGGTTATTTGCGCCTCGTCTAGAAGTTGTTTTCTAGGCATATTTTCATTTTGTGATAAATGTCTTCCTAATTGTCAAGTAGATTAGCATTAATTTCCTATATTTGCAAGTTCTGAAAGTTGATATTAGTGACTTCATTTTATATGAGCTGAGTGGTACTATATTTTTTTGGTCCACATGTAAAATGTCTGCTTTGATTAAGTTTAGTGATAGGTCGACATGTGCATTTCCTTTTAATCGTAGTGTTCAAACAATTAGATTCACAACTCAAATTTACCAATCAGCAATTCACTATTAACATATAATACTTTCGAATTATAACGTGGTATTGTATCCATGCTTTTTGTAGTTTTATTTCACTTCGACATATACCAATCAATGGATTAAGTTATTCGATCGATTTTTCAGGATACCCACCTTCTGCTAACTGGAGGCGTTGAAAAAGTTCTTCGCATATATGATTTAAATCGATTGGATGCTCCTCCCAGGGAAGTCGAAAATTCTCCTGGTTCAGTTAGAACTCTTGCTTGGCTTCATAGTGACCAAACTATCTTAAGTACCTGTACTGATATGGGTGGGGTGAGGTATGTACTCAGAATTTGAGTTTGATGTTATTTGTTTTCTCGTAGAAAGTTTAAGTTACTTCTTGTAAATCATGTTTTTTTTGTTTCAAACGTCTGAGTACCTAGTTTTTACTGTCTATATTGCATTTTAAGGTGAATAGTGTTGCTCCATGATAACATGCAAGTCTCTGATGCATCTCCTGTCTTTAATGATGCTTGAAGCTTAATGTAAATGTTAAAAAGATATTTGGCCATCCAACATTATATCCTCAGATGCTCTTTTGTCATAGGCTGCTTTATGGCAGAAAATATAAGGGTCTCCATTTGTGCTAGTCTTTTGACATGTAAAGTTATATTGTTCTTGCTGAGTTTGGTGGGTCCATGATGATTGAGTGATGTAACCTACTCGTAGTATGTGATTTTGCATTGGACCCTTTTCTTTTCATTTCATTTCTTTTTGGTCAACTGTCAGGCCTCAGGGACTTCTAGGTTTGGACTTTGCTCCTTGAAGCATTAGCTCGGGCTTTAGTAACTTCCAACTTCTCATCTATTATTTTTGTCACTCATGAACTCCTGGCCTGAAGAATTTTCAGATTTCTTATTAGGATCAAAATATCGAGAGATGTGCTATTTATCGTCGAGTCCATCTATTGTTTGCTACTTCTACATTGATTTCTAGAACTTAAGTTTCCATGCAGTGATATTCTTTCAATGTAATATTTTTGAACCTACGGCTCAGGTTGTGGGATGTAAGAACTGGCAAAATTTCTCGAACGCTTGAGACCAAGTCTTCCGTAACCAGCGCTGAAGTGAGTCAAGATGGTCGCTATATAACAACTTCTGATGGGTCAACTGTCAAATTTTGGGATGCAAATCAGTATATCTCTGATCTTTCCCCCATCTACCTCATCCCTTTCCCCCTTTCTAATTCTATGCAAATCTCCAAACATAGCTTATGTTCGCGTCTTAGCTTTCATCCATAAATGACACATCTTTCAACAGCTTTGGACTGGTGAAAAGCTATAATATGCCTTGCATTGTGGAATCAGCTTCATTGGAACCAAAGTACGGTAACAAGTTCGTTGCTGGAGGAGAAGACATGTGGGTCCGTGTTTTTGATTTTCACACAGGAGCAGAAATTGGTGAGTTCCTTTATGCCAGTCATCATGAGTATTTCTTTTACTTCGTCAATCATTTAGTGCCTTGATTTCTCGGACTGGACAATTATTGAGACTTTTTTCTTGGGAAATTCTCCATGTCTCCACTTTTTATGTTTCCCTCCTGTTTATTTTTCTTGGCGCTTTTTTTTGGTGGGGGGAAGTTGAGCATATAATTTTACCTTTTCATTACAACCCAAGTCTTGCTGTCTGGACACAATTTTTCTGTTCTAGTAATTTCACACGTGTTGCACAGTAGTGTCTTCACGGTCTTCTTGATGCTGCTATCATTGTTTTTATTTATACAAGTTTCAAATACTAATGCTGGTGCATAATATATCAGTTTCACCCCCAGTGTTCTTGTTGGATTTTACAGCCATCATTATTATCAATATTTATTTTCTTTTTGGGGTGATACTGGAATTAATCCTTTCATGGGTCTAGCCTAAGCTGTTTCATTTGCTTGTTTTTTTTTTTTTCATCGCAGGATGCAACAAAGGTCACCATGGTCCAGTGCACTGTGTTCGATTTTCTCCTGGAGGTGAATCTTATGCCTCAGGCTCTGAAGATGGGACTATCAGAATGTGGCAAACCGGTCCTTTGACTCATGATGAACAGGACAGTTCTTCTAACGGACCTATTCTGAACATGAAGGATGCAGCTGATGAGGTTACTAAGCAGATTGAGAATGTTCATATTGATGAAGAGAAAAACGAGGGACGTGAAAAGGCAAATTATGCTGAATAGGAATATTTTATCGTGTGTCTGTTTTATAGTCTTGACTGACTGCAGGTTGTAAAATGGGTAATTTTCACGGTTCATCTTGTTTCTGTGGCGTATTTGAATAAAGATAAGATTTCGTCTCTCTTGCTTTACTCTTATTCTACCTGCGGCATATGATTCAGCATTTGTGTTGGACTCTTCGGATTGCATTATTCCTTTTTCCATCTAATAGGGAATGGCTATAGTCTCGTGATGACCTAGTAGTTCGTTGTCTGAAGGATAAGAGTTAAGGGCATGAGCCCTTTCAAGTAAAATAATTGCTTACTTTTGAAACTCATTTGCTGGAAAATACATGACATCGATTGTACTTTCATACTAACACTATCATTTTGGAAGTTTTAGCTGATGTCGGACGACTTCTTATACTGATGTTTTGTCTTCTCTGAATTATCAAGGTTCTTGGTGGTCTAATAATGTCTTTGATTGGATTCTTGTTCGATCTAGAGATGTGAAATTCTAGTATTTTGATGCGAATATGTGACTAATTCAAGTAAAATCACGCTACATGTGCGTTTTGTTTTTCATTTTTTTTATATTGTGCCACTTGCTGGCACATGATTGGATGGTTAAAAAAACACTCGCTCAACAGTGAATATGAATTCCCAAACAATGTCAGAGAAGATGGAAACCTAGGAATGTGCACTTAGCATATCATGCTACATGTATACTATTTTTTACATTATTCAACATGGTGACATCACATTGGATTAAAAAAACACTTTCTTGGCAACAATTTTTTTGAAAACAATGGAATGTCAAAAACAATGTCAAACTTTAAGTGTACATTTAACATTGTCCCTTAAGAGTTAGGATTTTCGCAAGGTCATAATAGAAGCATACCCAGCAAATGGAAAAATGTACATTAACCTCGAGAGGGCAATGGTCAAGAAGAAGAGTGGCCGCACTGAAGAAGAGGAATAAGACAATTCGAGAAGACGTCTACAAAATGTATATATCTGAGAGAACACAGAGACATATACATTGAAGAAGAATATCATTTGACATGAAAGACTTGCACTAGTAGTTTAAATGTAGCTAGGTCTGCAAACACAATGCAATAAGAGATGTGACAGAAAGCCAATACAAAGCCAGAGATTGCAATGAGTTTGTTCGAGCCATATTTTATTGTAAGAATATATTTTGAAATAGTAGATTGATGGAGAATGCATAATTAAAAAATTAGGAAATGTTTTGAATTTGCGTGTAATATTATTTTATTAAAGAATGTGTGATTGAAGAGAATATAGATAAAAATGTATTTTGAAAATAATGGGGATCAAACAAGGGTTATATCTTGAAACAGAATACACAGAGGTTCAAAGCTACCAAAGTTGAGGTCTCCTAGATAATTGCTTGGATCCCAATGTAGAGAAGATCAATTATGATACAATCTTGGCCGAGTTGCTAGAGAGACGATGGCTCAAGCTCTAACCATAAAAAGCGATTCACAGCTTGCAAAACCAAATTATAGAGAAGTACCAAGCTTGATGAACCAAGATGATCATCACTAATAATCTCAACTATTCCAACAACCCTTTCATCCAGGGCCTCACCTTTTACTATTTCTCAACAAATTAACAAAATCAACATTCGACCTATGCCTTTGCCAGCGAACTTTTTTTTTAAAAAAAAGTTAATCAGACCATGTGCGAGTTCAAGGTAAGGTTAGTGAGTACTTACGATGCGAAGTCTAATAACCAACCTTGGGCATAAACAACGAGCAAATATACTTGCAATTAACTTCACTAACTATTCCATATCAGCAAAAAATCATTATTAAAGTACACGTGAATACAAGTGTAAAACATGACTTCACAATCAATGAATGAAGAACACGTAGACTAATGACTAAAACGTGAAAAGCTAACAAATTCTATTAGAAGTTCACTAATCAATTAGTGTAATGTGTCATTAGAAAAGATTTATTTACCCCGTGACCTCACCAAGAATCTATAAATAAGCAAAATGGGAAACAAAGAGAAGCATGCAAATAGTAATATTCTTCTCCCAAATAATTATTTCTCTTCTGGCTCCTGCTTAAGCATAAAATCGGTGAGTTCGGGAAATAAAAATCCTAACTAGTTGAGAGGAATTTGTAAATCTCAATTTTGAGATCAACAAATGGGCACCGTATGTGGAAAACGAGAACAAAGGGAACCACGATCTCAACAATTTTCAGTCCAAAAATGAATCAATTGGAGGCGAATCCTGTTGAAGTAGAATCATTGGTGGCAGCAAATGAAATTCTCAACAATAATCACGAAGACATTGATATCGATTTGAAGAGGCAACAAGAAGAGTTTAAAGGAAAAATCAACAATGTCGTTAGCCGATCTCGCACGAGAAGCGAGACAATGAACTCACAGAAGAGTGGTAAGCAAGTTGCCAGTAGTAAGTCAGCATTGGAAAGTTACTGGATTCAAGGTAATTCAAAACTTAAATCAACTCCAATTGAATTTACTGATAATAAGAATAGAATAATCTACCCTCGTGGCGATGTTATCATACGAGTGATAATAGCCGATAATGGCCTAAATCGCATGCTTATAGATTGCGAAAGTTCGATTAACATTCTGTTCGGGAGCGCATTTGATCAAATGCGGACTTATCACCCTTGGACTCCCATGTTGAATCCTCTCCTCGATTTCACCGAAGATTGTCAAGTCTTGCACGGACAAATTACTCTAATAATGAAACTAGGTAAGGAACCCTGGAGTATTCCGAGGATATATAATTTTTTTCATTATTGATGATAGATCCGCTTACAATGGGATCTTAGGAAGGCCTACGTTGATACTAATTAATGCTGTAACATCCATTCGTCATTTGTGCGTAAAATTTTCGACTTCTATGTGAAAGCTTGAGTAAAATGTGACCAAGGGATCGTGTAAGGATGCTACCTTAGTACTCTAAGACCTTCTCCAATGGTGACCCTTTGCACCAAAATTTGGTGCAAAGTGTTCTCCA
>CAIGRO010027874.1:0-16041 GCA_903798355.1 Fraxinus baroniana
GTTTGGTGCACATTATTTTTAAAAGAATGCATTTTTTGGTTGATGTGATGAGGAATATGTGGTTGAAAAAAAAGGAAAAGTTATTGATATGATGAAAAACATTATTTTATTAAAGAATGTGTGGTTAAAATGAGTAGAAGAATAAAAATGAAAATTTTAATGTATACCAAACAAGGGTGTTGCATTATTTTAATTTGTTTATTTCTATAAAAAAAAAAGGGGGGGGGGGGGGGGGGTGTGGAGAGTAAATAGCACATAGAGATTATACCTTCATCGTTGTTGTGCAAAAAATTCGTACTTTTTTTATTTTTTTGGTATTTTTGGTATTAATTTTACTTTTGATTGCGCAAAATGTCTTTTCATCCATTTTCATTTAAATTCGCTGTTAAATTAATGTGTGGAGGCATTTTTTTTTTTTTATAAATAAAAGAGTATTTTTTATCTTACAACATTTGGCCCTTTATTTAGGGAGAGTTGCAACTGGGTCCTTATAAAAAATAAAAATGAAATTAAAAATCTTGCGGATTTCCAGGTGGTGGCGCCGCTGATTTGTCAGTTTTGTAGGGGAAGTTTACAAAGGGAATGGTTTTGTTTGATGAGGGAAAGATCTGTGTGAAATGTAGGTGGGTGTATTCAATATCAAGCCACCCAAATGGCTTACATTTAAGATCCTTTCAACATGACTTTTAAAGAGTTAAAACCTCAATGTGGATAGGCCTTTTGAAATAAGTGTATGAACTTGTTTGTGCGCTTAAAAAAAAAAGAAGCTTTTTATAAGTTAAATAAATGCTTACAAAAAGTTCGTTAAAAAAAAGTCAGAGTGAGTGTTTTATTTGAAGTTACAATAATTATTTTCTCAATAATAGTACTTCAAATCATTTGAAGTTTCTCAAAGTCAACAATTTTAAAGGATTCTCCCTCAAATAATTATAATTGTACCATTTTATATGTGGACAAATGTTTTGTGATTTACGGTACGTTTTTGTTAGATATTTTTCATCATTCTGCATGTTTATCTTTTTGTTTTGATAATGTTTTGTCGCTCCGACTAGTGTTTGCCCCTACGCAACGGGAATCGACCTGCTCGGTCAGCTCGCGGGAATAATTAAAATTACAAACACTAATGAAATGTAATTATTATTCCTAAACTAATTCATCCCTCCTCGCAATTTACAGATGATGCATTGTTTTAGATTTTTGTCAATACGTAGACGCTATTAGTCGCTCAACTTATAGTGAAGCATCCAAACTTTATCGAATATCGTAGATGCAGTTTTCTGATAAGAATTACAGAATATTCATATAAATGAATTACAGAATATTCATTTATGTGTCTGTTAATGTTTATTGCTCGAAAGTTTATCGAACTCAAGATTAATTGCTGTTTTACATTTTATTTTTTTGAGTGGAATGAAAGACAATGCATGCAGTAATACAATAAACCTTCAACATTTCTTGATACATAACACGATTAATTTAGGGAAAATTTCGATTGGGATCCTAATCAAACGGTTTAAAGATTAGGGACCACAGCTGGAATTATCCTTATTATATTATATATTAATATTTATACTACATACCAAAATATAATTTCACTTAAATATTTCACAACAAAAAATGAAAGATCTAAAAACCTCGAAGTACCACATTTAGCCCCTATTTGGTGGCTTTTTTTTTTTTTTTCCTTAAAAACATTATTTTGAACAATGAAATTTTGAAGAATGCATGGTTAAATGAAAAATTTTTAAATTTAGTAAAATATATTATTTTGTAAATGTATAATTAAAAATGAATATATAGAAAAAATAATTTCAAAAGAACGGAAAACAAACATGTGCTTAATTTAATAAAATTATGCCATTTTCGAAATAGGAATTTCAAATTAATACAAGTGCTTGTTTGGTGTAGCTAAAAAAGCTGATAAAAATTTAAGTTAAATTAACAATTAATTTCAACCACACATTTAATAGAATCCACAATTTTTCAACCATACATTTCATCATTTTTTATTAAAATCTAATTAAAAAATTGACTTTCAGCTTCCCCCCCACCCCACCCCCCACACAAGCAAACCACACTTAATTTTGGCTTGAGCCAAATCAACACAAGTATTTATATAATCTAACTGGTGTTTGTATTATTTGAAAGACATACATTGCTCACCAAATAGAAAAAGAAAGTAACATTGAATAAGATTAACCCACTACGCACTTCAAAGTTTACACGCTATTTTCTAGCTGAAGTCGAGAAATGTTAGTCTCGAGGCCCCAATACTCATACTAGCTCACCTTTTGAGATGGATGACCTGAAACCACTGCCTCTGATTCAAAGGAGGCTAACCGGAACCCCTGCACCATACAAATAAACTTCAGTAAATCAAATGTGAAATATTCATATATCTTTTTTCAAGAGCATTTTATTTGCCTTGAGGAATTAGATTAGATGAGCATGATAACTTCCACTGTCCACTGGCGGAAGGGAGAGTCGTAGACATACATCTAACCCCCGACAAGTGAATTTTAACGGCAAGACGTGAAACATTATGCTTCTACCAGTTCTACATTAGCAGTTCAGCGGTGCAGGCGAGATTGAAGAAACATGAGAATAATTGAGCATAATTCAACGGAAATATCTTTAAAGATTACAAAATCGAGTCAAAAAGCTAAAAGACGAAGATCTACAAATACTACAGTAGATTTAACCGCTACTAACAGAAGATCTAATACTATATTGCGTGATACATTTAATGCATGTTTGGTATGTAGTATTATATATAATTGGGCAATATAATAAACAAAATTTAGCTTTTCTTTGTTGACATTTATTTTCTTTTCCATCCAGTTAAGTGTCCTTGGTAAAATTAATCATCAAGTCTAGTTTTGCACATACTACGAAAAATATATACCTGAAGTTCTGGAAGTAGCCTAGTTCTCTGTTGCTCGACCAGAATCCCCAGTTTTTTGCTGGGTCCTACGGTCCTCTCTGGGCAACTTCAAAGATCTTAGTTTCGACGTTGATCTAATGGAATGTATCAAAGGAGCATCCTCTTCCTCATCTATTTGTTTTTGGTCTTCATCTTCAGCATCTTGATCGGAGCCACTGATTGAATCCTCTTCTTCGCTTGAAGGCTGCTCATCGAAAAGTCTTTTTCCTTGTATATTCTGCTTCTTGCGTGGACGACCTCGGCGTCTCACAGTCACCCCTTCTTTCTCATCTGCAACTCAACCCACACCAAGCTCTTAGAACGAACATGCCCAGTGTGGCGTTCAACTCATGAATATGAAACATATGAGCATGTTAGGCTAAAGCTTAGCAGTTTACTTATAAGTTTCAAAATAAAAATTATTTTTAATTGGTCAGAGACTCAGAGTTGGAGATAAGTTTACTTATTTTAATAGTTAGGATTGCGTTGCTTTTAAATAAGGAAATTTTTACTTCAAAGGAAGAAAAAGGTCACAGATCAAAACATGTTTGGAAATTTAATTTATTTTTAAGCATAGAACCAAAAATGCTGTATCATGGAGGTACTTGCTGCTAGACTAATCACAAACAAATTCATGCACCACCAGCAGCAAGATCACTTCTTCTAGTCGAGCACAACTAAGACAAAAGAATGTGATTTTTGCCACTCCCGGATAACGTATATTTTCACACAAAATTCCCCACCCCGAAAAAAGAAAAAGAAAAAGAGGAGGAAGCACAATGGTACCTTGTAAACCTTCATTTTTCACATACTTTTCCCGAAGGGATTCCAGAAACACGTGATAGGGGCGCCACCCACTGGGATCTTGATCTGTCTTCACATTCTCAGTTCTTTTCTCAACTCCTCTCATACTAGGAATATAAAAGCAATTAATTATTAGCTAGCTTAACAGAAATTTAAAAATATTACACATACCAAAGAATCATGGATACTTCAAAATGCCTTTACCATCCTTAATGGGATAATGCCTAATACGCGAGGATATGTCCTAAAAGATAGATGACTTGAATTTTAGATACAACACAAACATGACACTATTATTTCTATCTTATTATTGATAGTTGTTACACCAGCTGCGCCATCATCATAATCCTCTTTATTGTGACAAATAATCAATCAAGGTTTCTGTTCATATCATTTTTTAATACTCAGGATAACATAATTCTAAGCGGATAAAGAAAGTTTGATCAGGTAAATTATAGAAAAAATAACTATTCACATCCAGGCATATACAATTTTTTTGTCCCCTATTTCCAGTCATCTTCATGTTTAAGGAGAACCATATAGGTATATATATCAAAGCAAAGAAATTACAAAAGAATTGTGCATTTTAAAATACTACTACGAAGTTTATATACCTTTACTCAACTGTATGAAAATAAATGATGAATAGTAAACATTGAAGGTTTCAGTTCTATTTATGGGTGTGTTTGAGCCAAATTATTTTGGAAAAATGCATTCTGGAATTGTAGATTGATAGATAATGTGTGGTTGAAAAAGAAAGAAAAATTATTGATGTGATGGAAAATATTATTTTATTGAAGAATGTGTGGCTGAAAATAAGTAGAATGAAAATGAAAATTTAAATGTGTACTAAACAGGGGTTATATATGTAATATGATCATATTTTTTTTTTCTCCTTGAGGTTGCTATTTGTGTATTTGAACATGCTCCAAATATATACATATCAGATCATTTATCAAGATATGTATGCATCTCAATAAATATTGACTGCTGCAAACCACAATATATCACATTCCAATAATTGTATGAATCGCCATACATTGTATCCAACCATGCTTTCTAGGCACGAATATTAATGAAAGAAAAAGCTCTTACATGTCAAGAATATCAGGTGTTGGAAGTTTGGATACAAAATGCAGCACAACACCGTCCAGGAAAGAAAGCTGCTTTGGAGCATCAAAAAAGGCATAATTGATGCCTTCTCTGATTATGTTCAAAATTTCTGACTTATGCTTGTTTCTGGCAGCACCAACATATGACCCAGAGAGCCGAGAGGCAAGATCTTTACATTCCTGAAAAGACTTGCTTGACAATGATTTGTCATTGCTTGATGAAACTACTAATAGATACCGTTGATGGGACTGTCCAAAGAAAAATTCAAAGGAAAAAAACACCTATCAGCATTAAGAACAAAACTATAAAAGATAAAATAATATATTGCATTACTTGGACTATTTTCAAGCATTTCCCTTTTGGGTTCATTGAATGGATAAGGGTACTCAAAGTAGTCCTTCAAAAGGAACAAAAGTTTAAGAATATTCATGTGACAGGGTTCATATTCAATACTCCTCGCAGTGTCCAAGTGAAATAGACCAATATCAATCACTCAGAACTTCAAGTTCCTTGTATAGATGAGTTCATCTTCAACTATATTTTACAGAAATATCCAGTTCATTCCAGCATATTTACAGAGTTCTTTTTTCTTATCCCCAACCCAAGAAAATAACGATAAACCAGGTGAACACTCCTACACATAATACACTTAGTGCCCATTTGGCATGACTTTTGCTTCTTGTAAAAAAGTTTTTGAAGGAAGCTACCTTAATTTTTGTTTGAAAACTAATTTTTAAAGCAGTTCCTATACCGAAAGTGCTTTTAGAGAAAATCATGGACCAACTTTCTCCAAAAGATCTTCGAACTACCGGAAGCACTTACATAAAATTAGTTAAACGGATCCAAAAGCAACTTTTGGATCTTAAAAGCTTCTTTCAGCTTTTCAAAAGTCATGCCAAATGGGCCCTTGAAAAAGAGAGGAGAGGAAAAACTACACACACACTTGAAAAGGGAATATGAAAATATCATATTATATGCAGAGATCTAACAAACCGCATGTGAAGGAAATTTTGAAGCCACGGAAATCATTATTATTGAGACAATGTAAATTTGTAAGCAAAGGGCCAAAGCAGCCCTCAAGTACCAGGTCTTACCCTTTTCAATGCTTCTAGAAAAATATTTGAAACATCGTCATGTTTTTTCTTTAAAGCAGTAATCAGATGCTTAATAATCTCAGTCACGCTGGTCCCATACATCCCAAAGTGTGAAATGATCTCCGGACCAAGGTGCTCCTGAAAGTGTGATTGCCATAGAATGTTATCATTTTTGCAGTCGTTGGTTATAAGACACTACAAGAAAACCAAGAAAAAATTGCAGCATCAGTCCACAATATTTGGGACCATAGGTACTTGGGTCCTCGTTCTTGTCTTTTGGCATTTGGGTCCCCGATTTTCAATATTCATTGTAAATAGGTCCTTTTGGACAGAAATTGCACAAAACAATCATTAACCCCAGTCAAATAAATTTTCCATCAAATTTAAAAAATAAAAAAAATGGGGAGAAATAAACCTTGCCCGTCCCTCCTCCCCCATCAACACTTCAGCCTCCCTCCCCATGGTGTGAATGCTGTCTTGGAACTGACCTCGTTCATTTGGTTAATGCCTGACCACAAGATTTAAGGTGGCATTGTTTGTAGCCAAATTTTTCTCAAGTTTTTGTTCTTATTGTTGAGAAAACCAAGTTCATTTGTGTCAGTTGATACAAGGGAATATGTCAGAGCAAAATGAGAGAATGCGTGGAGAATACTGACGCAATACTATGGAAGCCTGGCCGCATTAGACCCTGCAAACCTGCTGCCTCCACATTACTTTTGTAGTATATGGTTGATTGCTGGGCTACGGGCTGGAAGCTAAATGGGTGAGCTGGTGAGGCGCGAACAATGTGGTGGGACGGGGGCTGAACAGTGAAGAAGGGGTGGACGGTGATTGGGGTGGGTTTTTTACATTTTACATGGTTGCACATTTTACTGCATTTAATGCCTGTGTTGGACATTTTAACTCTAGAAGGATTTTTATAATACGTATATTGATGGTTGTAGGACCCAATTGCCAAATTACTCCACAAGTTAGGTCCTGTAGCTGCTATTTTCCCTATAACCGATATACCTTCAGGAATAGGTATGACTAATTATAACTAGTGTCTAACATGTATAATAACAATTACTCAAGAACTAACACTAGCAAGAAATCATCAATTTTGAGGACAAAAGATCTCTATGATTCTGTAGGCTGAAAATAGAGGATGTTAAGGTATTAAAAATAAAATAAAAAAAGAATAGCTAACCATAGGAACTGAATCATTAGCAACCAACTTGGTTGCAGCAAGTATGACAGTGTCTCTGTTGGTATCCTCAATATATTCTTTGTTACCATCTTCATCTTCAATCTCATCTGCAGGCACATTAGGAAAAGAACCAAGGTTTAAAGGTTAGCAGTTCAGATGAGTGCAGATCATCAACGAATGTGGTTCCAACTTTGAGTAAAAGTAGAATTATATCATTTTACAATCTTATTACACCCATGTCTGTGTCAATACAGATATATAACATGCATTATTTTCATATTGGGAAAAAAACAAAGAACATGTTCACCACATGGAGAAAAAGATGCAATCAAAAGAAGTAGATGCGAAGGATGACAAATCTAACACAATATGGCAACCACAAATGTGACAACATTTTTCTTTATAACAAAACGTAAAGAAGTGTCTGATACGTACGACGTGATGGTTATTAAGTCACTTCTTCCAAATGCAGAAGGCGTAAAATGTATTTATCACCATCAATGGGGATTGAGAAAGGATCAAAGACTCTTTAAATCGTCTTCAATTTCCTCTATCCCGTTAATTTCTTCAACAATTATGTCATACCAACACAAAAATTATATCCAAAATGGAGAATGACGACTATGACTATAATCTGGGATGGGAATTGGGACCACCTTCTTCGAGTGTTCCCAGAACCCTTCAGCAATTTACCTATCCCACACCCGTTCTCCCCTCTCCTTTTCTTTTCCACTTTTGAGGGATGGGCAGGGACTGGTTGCAGTGATCGAGGGTTAAGATACAACCTAGTATAGAATAAACGAGGTGATACATTCGAGGTATGGTTGAAAAGTACATTTTTGTATATGCCAGTAGATGTTGTGAACTGAGGATACATTTGTCATTAGTTCAATAATTTATTAATGCACATGCACCGCAGGTAAAAATCACCATTCATTTAGGTATTTCAAAGCAAATGCTCTTCACATACAAGTTCTCCGAATCATTTCAAGTTTCAAGTCAACATATAGCATCACTGCATAGAGATGAACAAGTAAATTTTGCTTCCCAGTTTGAGTCCTTTTTTTTCTTGTTTGTCTACTGCTGTGTCAATGCCAGACAGCACGCAAGGACAAGCAGTCTTCCATTAGCAAGCAAAATGAATCAGAAATAAATATCAAAAATTGAAATTAGCACAACAAATGAGGTGGAGTAATACGACTTAGGGAAAAAAAATACATAATTTGCTTCATTCCAGAAACACCAATAACTATGAGAAAAAACAAATCCAGAAAATGGTAGGACATAAACCCTACACTTCTTAAGACAAAATTCATTTAAAGAATTCCTAGGAATTGTTTATAAACGGTTTAAATTATAAGTAGATAGAAACAAGTTGTGGATATGTGGTAGTACTTGTGAATTCCTTGAAATGTGTGGATAAAAGTAGCTTGAGTGTTTATAAACATGAGCCAAATATGGGCTTAATCTCCTCGTTCAATAATCTTTCAAACTCTACGACTATCTTCAGAGTTTCGGACATACCCCTAGCAGTAAAAACTCTGGCTCTCCCCATTTAATGCTCTATAGCACAGCAGTGGTAATTTGAGAAATAATTACCTGAGACATTAAGTAGCTGCTCACTCAGTTTCCAGTATTTTTGAACAGTAGACTCGTCTGGGCAATAACCAAGAATTTCCAGCTTTGTCGAAGCAAATTTACTCTTTTTGAACAAACACCATAGTTCGGCAAGTATAGAACAGACCTATAGAAAAATATGCATTTTGTTAGGTTAGTGTCAAAGTAAAATATAGACACCAGTAATGTGCATGTATCAGGCTAAAGAGTGCTTACCCTACACGCTAGTTGATATCCACTTCCACCGTCGACTTTGGGAGGAGTGCATAGAAAGTAGTCAAGTTGTTCAAACAAGACAGTGCGCTTCTCCAACATTAGGGAAGATATTGATAACTCAGATACTGTTTCACTGGATATTATAGAATGCAGGCACCAGGCAACATGCAAATACATGTTCAGAAGCAAAAAGGTGATGACCTGAATAACACAAACAGCTCATTATTGACGAGCACAATTAAAATAAACACATAATTCTGCAAACTCCAATTGCCTACCTCCTCATCTATGTTTCTGAAACGTTGAAGAATATGTCCGAAATCTCCATATAAGCTTCCAATAGGGACTTGCCATAACAACTGAAGTTCGTACAATCGTTTCAGATTTACAAGCAGTGAGTATTCATCATCACCGTTCTGCAGACCAAAAGATATTAATTTATATGGCTTCAAAGTCATATTAAGATAAACCTAAAATAGCGATATATACCACAACATCTTTTATTGCAGATTTTAGTTTGGCAATAAGCTCATCCTCAAGCTCCTTTACTTGATTTCGGGCAAAATCTTGCAACTCTCCTCGGCTCTCAGTGGCACAGAACTTGACAGCTTTGACACACGATCGTAGAGCGTCCTTCTCTCCATGCTTAAAGAAGGCGGCTTGCATAAGTTGAAGAACAGCTTTAAAATTCTGGGGGGAAAAAAAAAAAGGCATTCACTTTCCATCATTTGTAATTTAAATTGACTAATCCACATGGCCAAGGAATGCTATAAAAACCCACCTGTTCTTTACTCTTGAGTGAATAAAGCTCAAGATTTATATGAACAATGACTTCAACCAGGGGTGCTACTTTTTCTTTGTCAGCCATAAATTTGTGTAGAAGCTGAGGATAATTCTTCATCATCGCATTAGTAATATCGCGCCGATTGCTTTCAAAGGTTTCCTGGTGATCAGAGAGAAAAACTTGCTGTCAACTCCTCTATGATATGAACCAAAATATGTACAGACCAATATAATAGGTAGTAGGTGTGTCGAATCAAGGGTTTAAGATTGGAGCCATCCTCAGACAAGCCAACAAGTAAAATGCGAATGTTGAGTCCCAGATTTTGCATGAATTGACAATCACGTCACATTAAGCATGACAAGATCTTAATGAAGACCACTGTGCAGCTCAGAACTTGGATACATTTTTTAATATTTACCTATTTTACGTTTTTTACTGAATAAGCACATAAATGGCTTTTAAATCAGATTGGTTAGTTGCATATTCTCAAATCTGATTGCATGCTACAAATGGATCCTGCTAAAAGAAGCAATTTTTGGAGACCCGTTGATCCAATTATTTTATGAACTGGTACAGAGTCCGAATCAACAGAGAACAAAGCTCATCAAGTTCCATTGTTTGAACTACACAGAAAAATTTCTGTGAATGAGAGGTCGCGTGTATCTTTTTATGTAGAAAAATCTCGGAGCCAATGCAAGTTCAACTATGTATCCAGAATATCCACAGGTATGCAGCAAAATGAAAATAAATGCCCTCAAGATCTACACTAACAAGATAGTTAAAAAATACAAATTGACTTTAGCAATCAAAAGGAGGGATAACAAACTACTACAACTCGCAAATACTAAAAGCAATAAAGAGAAATAAAACAAGACTACTTGCTATATTTTGAACTGAAAGGTATTTACAAAAAATAAGAAATCAACTAAAGATTCACTTACCTTTTGAGCTTTAGTAAAATGCTGCTTTCTATTATCAGTAGCAGGAACAATCCTTTC
Organism: Fraxinus baroniana; assembly: GCA_903798355.1. Taxonomy (NCBI): domain Eukaryota; kingdom Viridiplantae; phylum Streptophyta; class Magnoliopsida; order Lamiales; family Oleaceae; genus Fraxinus; species Fraxinus baroniana. Next base: position 10,739 of record CAIGRO010027874.1, read on the forward strand.
CCCCACTGCCTTTCGTACGGATGCAGAGAGAAGTCTAATCAAATTTGTTGCATCTACATCATTAAGCTCTGCGGATGGGTTATCTTCCAGAAGCATACCAATGATGCACTTCCAGTCCTGCAAGTAACAATATCCCTCAGTGAGCAACACATTAACTCCAGTCTCAATCAGTTTGAGAAAAGTCAAACCCCAGCCTCAAACAAATGCAAGCTCTCAAGGAATCCAATTTGTGCTTCATATCGTGCACAGTTATTTATTAATTATTTTACGGTTTATACGGGAAAGGAAGGAGGTGCATAAAAAAAGATGGATGAAGTGATCAGCCAAAACAATCAGGTTTCAAGGAAGACAAAGCAACTTTTAACCATGGATAAAACAAAAATATACTTCTGAAGAAAAAAATCATAAATGATAAATCATGACAATAACTAAGTGACACCATTAAAAATCAACTTGAGTTGACTCTTTATCAACAATATGCAAATTTGTGCAGACAAGTATGCCCATAGTAATGCAAAGTTATTTTTATAGGATAGCCATATTTTAAAACATTGATCCCAGCAAGAACACTAATATTTTTCCATCACATCTGGTCAGGCAGCTTACATCCTTGTTCCATCAACAGTTTCTACTTTCCTTTTCTAAATTTCTTAACAGCAAGCGTGTGACAGGTGGGACAGGAAGGGGGATTTGTAATCATTCTTGTTATTTTCCCTAGTTACAGTACTACCCATGTAAAGTGCATCAAACATACTTTCATAGCACCCATGTAATCCCAGACATCGTCGATGACATATAAACTCAGTATAGGATCAGCTGAGAATTCCTTCAGTATTTGCAACATTCTACTGAGAAGAACCTCCGAAGAATCACTGTCACTTCCTGAAAAAGAACAGTTTTGAATAACTAAGCGTCAAAATTTCGCACATATCCCATCTGGAGACAGTTCGAAGAAACCTGTTGAACGAGACTGTGAATCATTGAATTTCTGTGCAATCAAATGATCATAGACTAGTGCTCCAATGGCATGCCTGATATCTGGTGGATCATCAATTAGTAAATCATATAAAGAACCTAGCTCTTCATCAGGCACAAGTTGATGTCTGCAAGTAATAGGAGTCCCTTAGTCAAGCACAAAATCAAGCTAGAAATGTGAATAACACAACAAACTCATTAGAAGAACATAAAAATTTGACAGTTATTAGATACCTTAGAAGCTGCTTTACAAGTCCTATAGCACAAACTGCCACAGAAATGTCAATGTCGTCAGCAAGCTCAAGCATCCGTTTGTAAAATCTCTCCGTGAAAAGGTTAAGAGATGGCACATTATCTTCGACCTCATAAAGATTTTGCAATGCCAGGACAGAAGCCTTTCTTACTCCAGCAATCTTCAGATGCAGTAGAAAGTGAAAAGCAAATCAAATATTTTGCATGTCCAATTAAAGCTAAAACCTCGTGATAGTAGGTAATCCTTTAATACCAAATATTGCAACTTACTTTGTCGTTCAACGTCCATCCAAGATATTTCAAGTATAAATCCTGCAAGAACAGTGAGGGATATGACAGTACCCATAGGCCCAACGACTCTATGCATGACATTCGAATGTCTGGATCAATGTCGCGGTATCGATGTACAAATAACCTTTAAAAGATAATGTTACAAAAAAAGTCAAACAAAATAAAGGATATTAAATGCTAAAAGCTTCTAAGAGCATGAAAGTCAACGAGTGCCTTATTTTCACCTTAGCCTATGTTAACGAAAATAAGACAGAGAATCATAATTTATACCCGGTGAATAATTTGCGCATCATCTCCTCCGTGACAGTTATCTTCTCGTGTGTTGTAGATAGCCTTTTATTAAGCGATTCTACACGAGGACCGTCAGCCCTTTTCTTCTTTTCAGCATTTAGCTGTCTTTGAGTAGTTTCTCGTTGTGCACCAAGCATTTTAGCAACATTAATGAAGGAGGTAACGAGCTGGAGTCCCATTAATGAAGCGACCAGACGATAAACTCTAGGAGGAGTGCTGAAACGCATTAACAAGAACCAATTAGACTAATCAAGCTGCTCCAAATTTTTATAGTATGATTAAGTAACTCAGGAATAAGCATTTTACCATGACAATGCAATTATGTAGTCCAAGCATTTGTCAAATAAGATCTGATCAAATAGAGGTCCATTTTGACACTCACTGACTAAATTATCCCAAAAATATAAAAGGTTATCTTTGAAATTCTTGAACTCCCTTTTCGAATTTTGATAATCTTCAACTTCACCCTGAGTTCGATGTTAAGCAAAATAGGAGTAATATCATTACTACAAAGAAATGTTAATTCATGAAACATTTTAAATTTTCTTCTAAAAGGACAGGAAGTGCACTGGCTGCAAGCAATAAAGATATACAAGTACAAAATCAAAAAGGGAATGCTTGTAGGGAAACTTATGTATAAAGAAATAGGTGAGGATACTCTCCTAGCCAAATTAACAAGAGTAACTACTACATCATCCACAGCCGTTTCATCCAGGTACTCTTCTTCAAGACAATATTTTGCACCGCATGCCTGCCAGTGATAACACATTGAGGTCGTTTTATATACCAAAGTCCTTCAGAGAATAACAATTTAATTGAAACGCAATGCAAATCACCTCAAAGAGCATGGTTAAAAGTTCGGACATTGCAGATTTTGGGTTCCCCTCGTATCGTTCAACCCATCGCTTAACCACGTCAGGAATTTCTTTACCATCACCTTTGATAACCTCTGTGAATTTAAACATATCAACTCTATATGTCACCATGACTAGACCATATGGTATTAACAGACAAAAAGTTAATTGAGCATTTAAAATAAAGTAGCAGAAAGAAAAGTTTTAGAGACAACGGGCGTGAATTCATCAGGCTCCACATACTTTCTTGCCAAGTAAAATGAAAATGAGAGCTGAAGGAGAATGAAATCACCAAATAAGTTGAGGTGGAGAGAGGGACACAGAAAACACCCTTGAAAGACAAATGGTTAGACAAATAATTTTAAAAAAAAAAGCTAATCTCAGTTGTATAATTGAGAAGAAGTGGATAAACAATGCATTAACTTCTGAAATCCTTAAAGCAACCATCCAAACAACCAGACACGATGCCACATCCTCTTCCCACACCAACCCCTCCCCCAAAAAAAAAAAAAAAAAAAAAAAAATGAGAGATGAAAGACAATCAAACTAATGATCAATGTCTAATTTACTGGCCCAAGAAGAGAACAAAGAAATTTCCACTATACCAATTAAGGCCCTCAGGCCGCTACATCATCGCACCAACCATTGAAATTCAACATAAATTTTCAAAAAGTAAGACTTCGGCTCCAATTTTAAACCACATAAGCGAGGAAACTACATACCAATTAAACTCTGGTCCAATATGTGAGCCGAAGTAGAAGCACCTTCAGCAGCCCTACTTCGCTTAGCTCTCCGGCGAGGCTCTTCGAAGTCATCCGAAACATCTTCCCTCTCCTCCTCCAATTCATTTTCAATTACGTTTGTGCTAGTAACCTTAACCTGAGTCCTAGTCCTTCTCTACTCAAACAAAAATTCGCAAAAATAAACCCAACAAAATCAGTTCAATAAAATACTTAAAGAACTACGAGTTATATAACTAGAGGTTGTTAATAAGTAACCCTAACCGAACGGCGAGTAATTCTTTCTGAATGTTCTGGTTCGTCTTCCATGAATAAACTTTTGCTGTGCCCTTGAAATTGAACAATTTTTTAGTGTAATCGAAAATGCTTTGCACGGATTCGAACCGAGATACTCAGACCAAGAAAAAAGAGGGCTAGAAATGAATGTTCCCGCCAAAAAATCTGCGGCGCTGCAGAATATCGAGCAGTGAGAAACTGAAAATGAACCTTGTGCTGACGGTCTGCGCCCTCTACATTTTACGTTTTGGAAGATGCTAATATTTTACATCAGGTGTTGATTACCTAAAATATTGGTACAAATAGATAAATCCTTACGTTTTTTCTTCTGGAGTTTAGCCCCATTTGCTTATTTGATATTATAATTTTTGAATTAATATTTTTGTAAAGAATGTGGGGGTTAAAAATGATTTTTTTTTTTAATTTATGTTTAATATTAATTTATTAAAAAATATATAATTGATAAAAGGAGAGAAAAATATATTATAATTTTAATGAAGGTCAAGAAAAGACTTAAAATGTTAATGCATATGCGAGAAGCTTGCAAAGACTATGATGGAAAATAAAGAATTAAAATAGTTAAGGAGAATGATTGTTATCTATCATCATCTACAAAAAATTTTATAGAATGATGAGGTGACAAAAAAAATTGATTGATTATGTGTCTATTTGAGCCCCATTTTTATTCTAATAATAGATTAATGGAGAATGTGTGATTAAAAAATAAGAAAATAATTTGGGTTTTCACATAGAGCCTGTTTGATAGAGATTAAAATTGAAAAAATAGATGTTATTGTTGATTTTTATTAAACGAGTGAGATCCAATAACGTCTATATTTTCAATTTTAATTGGATTTTAATCGGTACCAAACGGGCTCATAATATTATTTTATTGAACAATATGTTGTTGAAAATAATAGAATGAACAATGCCTTTTGAAAATAATGGGAATCAAATAAAAACGAAATTTCCTTACAAGGTTATATACTATTCACCATTTTTTTCATGGATAACCCCTCTCTTAAACGCAACTCTTCCGCTATGTTTTCAAATACACCGAGGAGGCCATGGACAATGCTACACGAATAGAGCCATGTATGACGGTTGTTGCAAAATAATCCCGCAAGTGTACTAGTTCGTTGTACAAGTAATAATTGTATTGTACAAGTAATAATTATGATGAGTGAGTTATCGTCCCACAGGAAATATGGTTTAATTCTAGTGTACCCGATATGTCTAAATTCGCAACGAAAATAAGATATGATTGATTTGAATTTAACTGTGGTCTACAACTATGAGAGCAATGAAAAATGAGGTTTTTTAAATCAAATGAGGATGAATGTATTGGATTTTTCGATTCCACTAACTGACTATAGGAACAAATTCTCAACTTGTATTAATTAATTCAATAATTGCATTCGTGATGATCGGTAATTTCACTTTTATTCACAATTCTTTTCCAATATAATAAACCTATTTTGATCACGACACGATCCTATTTTTAATCCGTATTCATATGATAAACATGCATTAAAATATAGGATTATCACACATTTCACAAATATTATTCCTAATATTTATTATTCATATGTTTTATATACAATGTTCTACCTACTGTGAGTTT